>JAPIVC010000412.1:0-82500 GCA_030586385.1 Camponotus fellah | reverse complement strand
TAAATCATTTGACCAAAATGCAAAATTAATATGTGCGAAACTTTTATAACAGAATATGTATTTTGTTGATCTCATAGACTTTTGCCATGGTGGAATGAATGGACATACTGTCAAGGTTTAAAAGTATTGTACTATTCTCTTAGTATTGAAGATTCTCCCAGCAGTAAAGATTCTCCTTGGTGGGGAGTATATCATCATGGGAAAGAAAAATTTAAACTAAATTTTTAAAATATCTCTCTTGCCCTCAGAAATCCAGAATTTATCATAGCCTATTTAAATCTAATAAAAAATATAGTACAACATCGACTATGTTTTTCAAAGATTTTTCCGATAAAGATTATATTAATTCTTTTCTTTTTACTATCATGAAGCATGCAAGGAATTCTGCAGTACTCAATTTCACATTACACAATCTTGAGAATATAAAACCTAAGTAATACAGTTTTCTCCGTAAATATATATCTATCATTCAATAGTTTAGATATGAGTCATTAAATTTAATCTTTTACTATTTTAGACAAGTCAGCGAGCATGCAGCATTTGCTGCAATTATTAATCATGTGTATTCTACGGATCAACTCAAACAGGTAAAAATTGCATGTGCCTATATATATGTAATATAAATAACCATGATGCGACATCAATTTATCATTAAATGTTGTTCAATATAATCAAAATAATCTGTTTTAGATAAACGACTTCCTGACAAATAAATTTGCTAGTGTATTACAAGATATATCAAATAAATATAATAAGGAGATAAAATTGTTTTCACGTTTGGATGAGAAAGATTTGAAAGTAAAGGTAAATTTTATGAATGTCATTACACTAATATATATTTCGTTTTTATTCGTTGATATTTTTTGTTTTCATAGAATATATTAATGTAGTATCTCAAAGCGACAAGCAAAAATTAATGTTATCTAATTTCTTTTATAAAATAACCATATTTTTATTTCTAATTTCCAAAAATATACTGTTTTTAAAATATACTTTTCAAAAAAAATACAGAATACTTTTAGTATTCTAAAAATTAGGCTATTTTCAAACCGCAGAAACTTGTCGAAAAATCATCGTAGATAAAAATCAGAAAAGCAAGCATGAAAACTTTGAAGCTTGAAGTTTCAACTTTAATGCGCAATTGGTGATTTTTAAATTTTTTTTATCTTCCTTATTTTGCGTTTTTAAAAAAGAACTGTTTAATTCATTAAAATTATGTATTTTTACACTGTTTAATTCCTTAAAATTATGTATTTTTAAAACGCAACTTAACTCTTGATAAAAAAGGAGCCATGGAGCTGGGACGATTGTAGAATAAAATAAAACATTCTTTGCTAATAAACTCTGTTATGATACTTTATTGGAAAACGAAACGACTTGACACTCGCGTGATTACTGCGTAATGAGTGCATGAAGTTAAAGGGACGAGAGCATACCGCAGGGCAGGATCGACAAAAGAAAAAAGTATTTAACTGAGAATCTATTAGATGTCGCCACAGGAGTCGTCACATAAAACGATATAACATTAAAAAAAAATTTTTTTCTCGAGAAATTTACCTCAAGTTCTATAAATTATAACATTTTCTCTGCGAAGTTTTATTAAAAATTTTCCTCCGACTTTTTTTTAAGTAATATAAGTTAAGTAATATAAATAGTAAGTACGATTTTCAAAATAAACTAATTCTTTCTAGATATAATGTTGATACTCGGCGAAAAATGGTCGTAAACAAAAAAAATAAAGAAAGCATTATGAAGCTTGAAATTTCATCTTTAACGCGCTATCGTTAGTTTTTTAATTTTTTTATCTTTTTTCTGCTTTAAAAAAAGACATTGTTTTGTTCATTAAAATTACATATTTTTGACACTCTGCAGTTTGATAGAAAAATTTTTCTCGAAAAATTTTTTTATTATATGTAAATAATACTGGTTTGTTTTCAAAATTGTATTAGTCGATCGAAAAAATTGTGGGAAAATTAAAAGAAAGCGAAGGCAAAATGTTGTAACTTATGAAATTTTAGTTAAATTTCTCAAGAAAAATTTTTTTATCAAGTTTCGATGTGTAAAAATATAATTTTAAGGAACTAAATAACGTGTTCTTTTTTTTAAAGCGCAGGATAAGAAAGATGAAAAAATTTTTAAAAATTACCAACTGTACGTTAAAGTTGAAGCTTTAAGCTTTAAAATATTTTTTTTATTTTTGTCTCCAATAATTTTTCGACGAATTTCAGGTTTAAAAATAGCGAGTTTGAAAATTTATAGAGTACAAAAAGTGTTCCCTATTTTTTTTTAGTAGTGTATTATAATTTTTAGGGGAGAGTGAATAAGGGAGTGAGAAAGAACATAGGAGCGAGTGAAAGCAAAAGAGAAAGAAAATTTCTTTGCTTGAAAATTTTAGTTATCTTAATAAAAATAGATTTGTATAAATTTTAAAAAAAGAATTTATAGCTTTGAGATATTAAATAGCTCTTAGTTAAATAAATTTAAATATTTTTTCAATATGATTGAGAGAGTTATTAGGTAATGTAATTACCATATTCTAATATTACATGAGTAATTTGTTAAACTAAAACTATAATAATGATAGATTAACAGAACAATTAATACAAAAAATGGCTCGCTATAACAATTAGAATATTATAGTATAATGATATTTTCTCTGTAATAGCCACAGCTCTTATAAATTTCTAATTTTATATTTAAAATCGCTAATTCTAAATTCTGTAAATTTTTATTTGTCAAAAGTTGTTTACAGAATATTACTTATAAACATTCTTTGCAGACATAAGAATCGAGTAAATCGAGTAAGAATTAAGTAAAACATGATGCGACACTATGCACCTAATAGAACATAGTATAATAGGAATATGATTTCATTTTCGCTTTAGCAATTTCATCTCGATATTTTTTCATCTGCGCTCTTTTATAGGGATTAGAGATTATTTATTTTAGAAATCTTAAGTTCAGATTTACTTCGTTAATTAGTATCGCATCGAGGATAGAAATGTACAACGATTTATTTTGAAAAAAAAATTAATTTTCTCTAAAATTGAGGCACTATCATCCGCATTTCGCTTTCTCTCATTAGTTCGAAAACTTTAAATTTATAATTCATTTTATTAATTCCTTAAAATTCATATTACTTTATTTAATAGCTGACAAATTTTTCACAAAGATGCGAAACCTGCATAGAAATCGATATATATTAAAATGTTTACAAACTTATAAACTCGTTTTTTCTTCGGGTAACTAAAATCTTGATTCTGAGAAGAGAATGTAATTTTCATAATCTATAATTATTATTATTTATTCCAATTATATTTAAGATTATTATTATAAATAAAATATTCAAGATATATATATATATATATATATATATATATATATATATACGAGATAATATTTAATATAATATTTATTGATAATTGATAGTTGCTATTCACTAATAATTAATATCGATATAATCTGTTTTAGACAAGCCTATTGAGTGGAAATGACATAGATGTCAAAAGTATTAAGCAATATATTTTAAATATTCTAAGCAAAATACAAATACGCTTTCACGAAATCGAAAGTCAACAGAATTATTTTCAGAATTTTGTGAAATATGAATAATACTCGTATAATGAAAGTAAGAAACAATTATGATGCGAATACATCTATATATCTTTCTTATAAATAGCTTCTTATAATGTTTATATTTATGGATTTATTATTTATATTTATGTGCGTTAATAATATATAATTAAATGTATTTACAAGGATTTATTTTATCATGAAATTCGTATTATATTTTCACTGATGTTTTTATATCCTTATTAACATATAATGCATAGTGTAAATTATATTTATAATTATAATATATAAATAATTATAATTAAATTATGTTGTATTATATGAATAATTCTAATTATATTAATTATATTAAATGAGAAAATATCTGGAATATATTTAACATTATATGATTAATGTACTAAAAATATCTTTATATTATTTATTAATTATATTATTATTATATTTATTAATCATATTATTAATGTACTAAAATTACTTAATTTAAATTGTATTTTGATTTATTTTTTAAATTGTATTTGATTTGTATTGAATTGTTCTATATTTGTAACTTTATTTGTTAATATTTATTAATTATATTTTTTTGAATCAAATTTTTATTATAAATATAATATAAAGATATAATAATGCATATTAATATTTAAATAACATTTATAATTAAAAATTTATAAAACATGTTATAATTCTTTAATATATAATTTAATATATAATAATACATAAATTATTATATATATATACATAGTTTAGATATAATGTTGTTATAAATTTAATATGTATTATTAATATTTTAAATATATATTATTAATTATTTGAAACTCATGATTTTTGTAAATTTGATTTAATCTTTAATTTATAATATATATATAAATCACATGGCACAATTTTCTTATACATCCACATGTATCTATTTCTTTGTACTTCTTCTTACATATATTTAAAGAAATGTAACATATATACACTCGTGCGCATTGGTGTACATATTTACACATGCACACGTGCATGTACGCGCGCACTATAATGCAAACAAATTAATTTGCACCTACTACATGAGCAAATAGCGATATATTTAAATAAAAAAGAAATTATACAATAATTATGAATCATTTTTTTCTATAATTTATAACAATATATTAGGTGCTTGCATGTATTTTGATCAGCGACATCTATTGGTGAAAATGCGAAGTATCAATGCAAACAACTGTTAATCAACCTAACCTAACTGTTAAATTCGATGGTTTTGACATTTCTCTACATAAAATAACAATTTTCTATTTAGTATAATTATTCAGTGTATACAGACGCTAATCATGAAACGCTCAAAATTGCATTTCCGACATTCATTACTTTTGTTGTTTGATATGAAGAAATCTGCTGCCGAAGCCCATCAAACACTTTCAGAAATTTATGGTGATGCTGCTCCGTCATATCCCAATTGTCGGTTTTGGTTTCAACGATTTAAAAGTGGTGATTTTGATGTCAATGACAAAGAAACGGCCTCGAGGACCAAAAAAGCAAGGTGTAGTGTATTACGAGCTGCTAAAACCGAATGAAACTGTTACTGCAGATGTCTATTAAACAAATTGAACGACGTATTGTTGCAAAAAAGACCAGCAATAGCGAGTAACAGACGCAAAGTCATCCTCTTGCATGACAACGCTTGGCTACACATTGCAAGAGTTGTGAAGGATACACTGTTGCAGCTCGAATGGGAAGTTCTGCCTCATCCAGCGTACTCACCAGACATAGCGCCTTCTGATTACCACTTGTTCAGATCGATGCAGCATGGCTTGACTGGCACACGGTTTCGAAATGCTGAAGAAGTGCGAAAATGGATCGATGTTTGGTTCGCTGCCAAACCAACATCGTTCTTTCGACACGGTATCGTTATGTTGCCAGAAAGATGGGAAAAAGTTGTAGAAAATGATGGAAAATATTTTGATTAATATATATTGTATCAATTTTTCTCAATAAATGCCTTTTTAAAGTGAAAAAATGATCAGAATACATGCAAGCACCTAATAGAAATTATTAAATTTAATTCACTTGATGTCATATAAAAGTCAAAACTTTTGGTTAGATTGCTGTACTAATATGTAGATTAATATGTATATCCATGAACCGCTGGATACTATCCGATTTCAATCCGAGTTCAATTTTTGGATCTTCATTTAAGAAACGGTGTTAATTACAAATTATTATTTAATAAATTTTTTTTTCTAAAACATCATAGAAATAATTCACATTTTAATTTATTTTCCATTAAGGAATAGTGTTTCTTTAGTTCTGTTTGATTTAAGTTTAATTCTATCTTATGTAGCTCATATTTTATATTTATTCCTTTTTTTTAAATCAAAAAAATTTTCTCAGTTTCTTTCTTTCTCTATTTGTTTATATTTTTGTCATGTGTTATGTTTAAATTCTACATAAAATATTATATCAAATGCGCCATTAAAGTATTTTCATGTAAGTTTCACACAAACGAGTAGATGATTTTCTTTCAGCGTATATTCACATTCTATGATAAGAAACATAGAGATATATTGTAAAACTAATTATTCATTTGAATAGCACGACATTATAATATAGTAAAATAATTATCGTTGTTACATTTCATCAAAGCAGGATCGCAAAAATCTATATAATCGATAAAAAATATATTGGAGTTATGATTTATATTTTCTCCGAATATTGTAACGTTATAACTATAAAAAATGGATTGTATTTTGATGATTACATCATAAAATATGTAGAGATATTCCACTTAATAAATTTTCGCCTAAACATATTATTTATATAATATACTTGTGTAAACGTAATAATTTTTATGAAGTAATTTAAATAAATAGTATGCTTGAATGCAAACTATAAAATCGTAATTGGAATTTCGTTCATATTACTTTTGAAAGACATTATTCACGAGTTATATTTTTTATTATTTTTATTATATACATTGCGTACGAATTTAGAAGTCTAAGAAATACGAATAGGATTAGGATATTGTGTGAAATGAAATGGATATGATACGATTTATGTACATAAGAGGAACAAAACTCATCGGTATATTAAAATTTGTTTCCAACCTTTTACGGTGCTAGTAGAAACCTTTAGTTTTTTGCTTTGGTCCACCTACACCTATTGGACTTCCAAGAATAAATCCATGATTTTGTGAAGGTCAGTGTGACTCTAGAAGAAACTATTTTCGACTCTTCTCTCCCGCGGTATCAATGACACGTAATAAATGTCAATGAAAAAAAAATTGCCTGCACGACAGAGATCAATTAGGAAAATATAAAACGTTATGTACTTGAATAACATTTCATGAAATTGATATGTATTTTCTTTTGCTTCGCCGTGATATTTGTATACTTCAGTTTCTTCCTTTTGCGGCGAAAACAAAAAGAACTAATCTGTCTTTTCAAAATAACAATGGAATAAAGATGCTTTAAACGCGCGTGGTAAAAAGTGCAAAAATGGTGGACGAAAAAAACAACTCTTTTGTAAGAACACTCTTTATATTATTAAATTTGAAAGATAAGCTCTGAAGAATTTGATGATCGTATATAAAACATATTTAATAGTTTTTTCCAAAAGTTCTTATATTGATGAATAAAAGATATTTTCTAAGCAAAATTTTATTAATTTCTTCTTGTTTTTGAATTTTGTCTGTCCGAATATTGGAGTGAAGACAAAAACTGCGGAGCAAATTAGTAATATAAGTTGAGTTTATTAGTATAAGTATCATTATTACGAGCAATTATGTTTAAGAAATTTTTGATATTTCGTATGTATAAATCAGCGTTTCTCATTTTATATAAAAAAGCGTTTCTTTACATAAAGAGTCTGTTGGAAATCTATTTGATCTATACGCGCAATTCTTCCATGCATCTTTTGTTTCCTGTGCGTTACGCAGACGTGAGTGACGTGCACATGTGAGCGCCGATATCCGTTAGTGTAGTCCTTTGTCTTGTGTGTAATGGCGTGCTTCTATCTGCGTAGCACGCGTGTATCTTTAACTAATTATAATAAATTCTGTCAGGTTATGGGCCCAGGGCAGTTTAACTGCGCGTTCGGTTAAAAATTAAGTGAAAGTAAAGATGGCTTCAATCGGAAATATGAACAACATTGATAAATTAACCGAAACAAACTATGAATCGTGGAAAGTGCAAATGCGTAGTATATTAATCTGCAACGATCTATGGGACTACACGTGTGAGAGAATTGAGAAGACGGCGGAGAACCAGGCCACATGGGAAACTAAAGACGGCAAAGCATTGGCAATGATTTTGTTGTGTGTATCAACAAATTAATTGAATCACATAAAGAAGGCGGAATCCTCTGCTGCGGCATGGAAAAGTCTAGAAAATATGCACGAGTCAAAAGGGCCCATGAGAAAGGCTACCTTGTATAAGCAAATATATCGGCTGAAAAAGGATTCGAGTCAAACAATGACAGAATATGTGCATTCTTTTCAACGAAAAATTGAGCAGCTTGAAGAGGCTGGAATGAAAATTCCTCAAAATTTACAGTCCGTGATGTTGTTAACTTCGTTACCATCCGAATACAAGAGCTTCTGTATAGCGATCGAGTCACGTGACGATTTACCGACAGTGGAATCATTGAAATCGAAATTGATCGAGCAAGAAGCGAGACATCTTGAGCAGGTCGGTGAGAATGAGAATGACAATAACGCGCTGTCTGTGAAAGAGAAAAGAAGAGTCAACCACGATTCTCGAAATGCAAGGAAAAATTATTCGAAGCATCTCACGCAAAAATTCGACGGAAGTTGCTATAATTGTGGAAAAACTGGACACAAAGCAATTAATTGCAGAGCTAAGAAAAAGAAAAATTCAGTCAAAAATGTAGAAGATGCCATGCCAGCGGTTATGATGAACGCAGATTCATTCAAGTCGGCAAAGTGGTGTGTCGATAGTAGTGCTACAAAGCACATGTGTTATAATCCGGAAAAATTCCATATATTATATTTACAGACAACAAAACGCGAAAAGTATACACTGCAACAGAACAATGTGTAAAGTCTACCGGTTCGGGCGAGATAAAACTGAACGTGAAGCTACAAGGCAGTGCTACGAACAAAATTAAGTTGTGTGATACGATGTTTGTTCCCGAGTTTCGAAATAATTTGCTATCCGTATCACAAATGACTGACAAAAACTATACAGTTACTTTTTATAAAAATTGCGCGAAAGTGAAGCGTCCGGATAACTCTGTAGAGATGATCGCAAAACGCGACGATGAATTATATGTTATAGACGAGATTGAATCATCATCCAGAGCACATGCGTCATCTTCAATGAAAAATTCAACGAATAAACTCAAGTTATGGCACGAGAGACTTAGCCATTTAAATCTCATCGACTTGAAGAAAATAATAACTAACGAAATGGCGATTGGTCTTAACGTAAACATAAGAGAAGAAAATTTTGACTGCGAAATATGCCATTTAAGGTAAGATACATCAATTACCATTCAAAGTTTCAGAGAACAGGGCGAAGGATGTACTTGGAATTGTGGAATTCGGACATATGCGGACCAATGCGCACAACATCACTCGGAGGTGTAAGGTATTTCGCAACTTTCATTGATGACAAGACAAGATATACAGAAGTCGTTATTTTGAAGAAACATTCAGAGATAATAAATGCATTAAAAACTATATGCGACGAATGAAATCTAAAACAGGGCAAAATATAAAAGTACTGCGAACGAATAATGCCAAAGAATATCTATCACGAGAATTTACAGATCTACTGGAATCCGAAGGGATAAGGAGACAGCTGACAGTGGAACATACTCCGCAGCAAAATGGCGTGGCAGAACGTGCAAACCGCATGCTAGTAGCACAATATATCCAATAGCGCAACTCTCTCGAATTTATGTTGTCAAAAATGGAATGCGCATGCGCGAAATAAGCGAGTTGCTCAGTAACGCCATCTAAATTTTTTTCTCACTTATTCTTTTTGTTGTCTGTTTGTTCTCTTTCTAACTCATAATCATTACTCACACATCAGAATAACATTATTTAATAAAACTAATACAAAATAAGAATTATAAATTATTAAAATAATAGTTGTTACAATAATAAATTGTTATAAAATAAATAAAAATTTGTACAGCATATCATTAATAATGCTATATACAATATAAATGTAACGTTATAAATGTAATGATACTGTTTGGCGCTCTTCAACTATGTGTCGTCTTTAAATTATTCATCGGCCTATAGTTGTACATCATGTCGTAAATCATATTTTTTTTTGTTTGTTACTTGTGTTAGTTATTAAGCGAAATCTTGATATATCGATTTGTAACGCATCGCCGATGGATAGCGAAGTGGCGCTCAATGGTAATCGACTTACTTAACGGTGCTGCCATCGCTATCCATCGATTATTATTATTGATCGAGAGTGGGAGCAGATTCACTCGCTTGCCGTGCCTTGCAGGAAACAGGGCAGATTCTTCTTCTTGCGCTGGAGATCCTTGAAGACAGATCACGAACAGAGAGAGAAAATTCTAAGTTTTGCATGAGTTCTGAGGACTGCATGATTGGACGTGGCACGCTTTTTCGCACGCTTTCTCTCCCTCTATCCTATCTATTGCTTGCAAGCTGCCTGAAAGAATTTGAAGGATCTGCACGCCTTGGCACGCATTGCGCGGTGAGTCGATTGCTTTGCTTAATTGTTTTTTTCTTGCCTTATTAGTTCACTATCTACATGGCCTTGCGAGAATCTCGCGCTCAAGATAAATAATGCCTTTTCGTTTCTTGTAATAATATTAATTATATCGCAAAATTCACTGAAAAGGGAGACTTGTCAATACCCTCTCCGAACACTGGTCCTTCGAGCCGGATCTTGTAATTTCGTTGCTTTGATTTGCTAAAATACTCATAATTCTAATGTAAAATTATTTAACATTATATCTATGTCTAGTGGGATTTCGATTATTGATATCTCGTTATTAATTTTGCTGACTAGTCGCACTCATATGGCTTCTCGTCTCGCTCTCTTGGCAAACATTCCATTCTCTCGTTTTTTTTTTCTTTGCTAGTTGTGTTTACAGCGGCATATGAGTGCTCTATACTCAGTTCACCTTTAAATCAAAACATCGAGATCTTACTAACATCATCGTGTCGAAATAATAGAAATTTAACGTTTTGAAATTTGAAATCTTGCGAACATCATTGTGTCGAAATAGCATAATTGAAATTAACGATTATTACCTAGTCGTATTTATGAACGTTTATTTGATATGCTTATAATATAGCGATTATAATATTCGTTTTCTTCTTTTCTCCCTTTGTTGCAAAGGTGTTAACATTGCGCGCGGATCATTTTGTTTAATATTATGTTTAATCAATTATTATTATATTCTATTTACTATTGTCACATTTTCGCTATTGTTGGCATACACTGCGGCTATTTATTATTTGTTACATTTATGTTGGTACTGATTATTATCTTGTTTCTTTAATGTTTGCGACAGCTTCAATTTTATTTCAGCATTTATTGTTTGCGATCTCGTCGACATTTTGCAACTACCTAAGACTCGTGGTGTCTCTGCCTTTTGTCGTTCACCGTGAGGTTTAGAGTTAGTTTTCGGTTCATGATTACAGTCCACTTCTCTTTGGTAACTGGCATTATTATTACTAGTTGGGTGCCAAAATTCGCTATCATTAATTCGTATTAGCTTCCATCGTATTCTTCTCGTATAATTTGAGATTGTTATTTTCGCGTTCATATTGATAGATGACGATGGCCACTAAAACAGCGCACATAAACAAGCGAGAGATGTGCTATCGTCGAATGAACGAGGTTTATGAATTCTCCCAGTCTGCAGATAATAGCGAGGAGGACAAATTGATGTTCCTTCATACGTATACAGAAGTCACAAAAATTGTGGAGGATTTTGAGCTCTCCCACCATAAAATGATTCAAAATACAGAGAACGTAGATTTTGAACGGGAGGATGAATTTAGAGCGAGATTTGATAGGATGCGTCGCATGGTAGGTCTAAAATACTTCCTATTGACACCAAAATCGGAGAGTCCCGTGCAGTCGGACGCGATGGTTTCGAAAATCAAATTGCCTAAAATCACGTTACCACCCTTTTCAGAGGATCTTTCATTATGGCCATCGTTCATTGTTCTCTATAATAGATCGATTCATGATAACCCGCAACTTGCCGAAATAGAGAAATATCACTACTTGCTCACTTCCTTGAAGGGTGAGGCTCTTAATATAGTAAAGGGAATGCCTCTATCAACTGCACATTACGCGATCGCGTACGATACGCTAGTTAAACATTACCAAAACAAACGCAAACTAACTTCATATCATTGGCAGTCTATAGTGAATGCCAAGAACTTGAAGGTGGATTCACAAGAATCATTGCGTAAATTGGTGGACAATTTTAAGGAGAATCTTAGAGCTCTGGAATTAATGGAATTTCCGGTTGATCTAAAAGATTTCATTTTGCTAAATACGTTGTTAGATAAGCTTACACCTACCCTGAGAGAGAAATTCGAGGCTGAGCATTGAAAATTTGAGATTCCAAAATTCAATCAGTTGGTTGACTACTTACATGAGTACTGTCAGGTTCTCTCATCGTTATCCATGGCGGGTACCAAGGGAGATGAAAAATCAAAGGACAATCCCAAGTTACCTTCTAAATTGGTCTCCCCTACCTCGACCTTTGTAGCTAACGCAGCTTCGTGCTCAATTTGTAAGGAGGCGCATACTGTAAATAAATGTTTCAAGTTCTTGAAGTTGTCGGAAAAGGATAGATATGCGCAAGTAAAGAGTCTACAACTCTGTCTCAACTGCCTTAAGGGTGGTCATCGGCAAATGCACTTCGAATTGGAAGTGTCTTAAGTGTGGTGTCAAACATCACATTGCTCCATTTCACTTCAAAATCTGATTCGACAGAAGGGATGGCCACGTCGTCGCCATTGCCTGCGTCGGAAACGACAAATTCCGTGAAGACTGAACCTTCGGTGGTCTCAATGGCCAGCACTTCACATAGCTCTACGGTCGTACTTTTATCCACTGTTCAGGCGGAAATGTCGGACGTAAAGGGCGACTTCATGCCAGTACGAATCTTGTTAGATAGCGCCAGCCAGTCGAGTTTTATTACCGAGAACTGTGTACAAAGAGGTAGACTTATTCGGTCGCCTTGTAAAATGCTGGTGATGGGCTTGAGTGATTCCAAAGCGGCATCCACCCGAGGTCGTACTTCGTTTGTAATCCGACCTAGAGGTCGCGATGATATGCGTTTCTCGGTTGATGCCACGATTTTGCATCGTATATCTTCTCAATTGCCTCATGACCGGATAATCTTCCAATCATGGCCTCATATAAAGGGATTAACACTCGCAGATCCGGAGTTTTATCAGCCCGGATCGATAGATATTCTTCTCGGGGCAGAACAGTTCGTCTCACTTCTTAAAGTGGGACATCGAAAAGAGAGACCTGGCGAACCGGATGCGCTTAACACCGTCTTTGGATGGGTGTTGATGGGAGCCATTAATGCGTCTAGCGTGACACCTGTCCACTCATTTGTCTCGACCATCGATCATATAGATGACTCCATTCGGCAATTTTGGACAATAGAGGAAGTTCCCGTTCACAGCACACTCTCAAAGGACGACCAACGCTGTGAAAAATGGTTTAGAGAAACCACTCGCCGAGATAATTCCGGTCTCGTATTTATAGTCTCGTATCCCTTCGCCGGAGATTCACCCTGCTTTGTAGATTCTCGACAGATAGCTCTTAGTCGATTTCACTCGTTAGATTCAATATGGATCCAGTTTTCAGGCAACAATATCATGACTTTATGCAGGACTATTTAACAATGGGACATATGGATCGTATCCCTGTACCTGCTCCTACGGATGGACAGGTATATTATTTGCCACATCATGGTGTTACAAAGATAGATAGTGAAACAACCAAACTTAGAGTTGTGTTTGACGCATCGTCAAAGTGCATAAACGAAGTTACTCTCAATCAAAATCTATTGAGCGGACCAAAGCTGCAGCAAAACATTGTGAGCATTCTGCTCCGTTTTAGAATAGGAGCGGTTGCAGTAACCGCTGATGTGAAACAGATGTTCATGAGACAGATTTGGTTAGAACCGTCGCAACGCGATTACCAGCGCATAGTATGGCGTTTTGCTAACACGGAACCTATATCGGATTATAGATTGAATACCGTAACCTTCGGATTAACACCTTCGCCCTATTTAGCAATTCGGTGTTTAATGCAGTTGGCGGAAGAAGGTCGTCATAGTCATCCTCTCCCTGCCAGTCTTGCTATCGTCGCTCTATGTGAATGATGTGGTAGCGAGTGTGCATAGTGTCGAAGAGGCACGTGAATTACGAGAGCAACTTCGTAGTTTACTCCATAGGGCCGGGTTCGAACTGCGCAAATGGGCCAGTAGTCACACTGCCGTCTTGAGTGACTTGGACCCTGCTCACTGTAGTGTCTCTATGCTCTCGTTCGAGTCGAAAGAAAATGATTTTCTTAAGATACTGGGACTTTGTTGATATGCACATATAGATTGTTTCGGCTTCCAAGTACTGCCCTTGAAACGAGAGTGTTCAAAACGCATCATTTTGTCGGAATTAGCTCGCATATTCGACCCACTGGGATTTCTCGCTCCACTTACTTTCATGGCCAAAGTATTAATCCAACGACTTTGGACGCTGGGCCTAGACTGGGATGTTCAGCCTCCCTCGGAGATATGCCACCAGTGGGCTCGTTTTCAAAAGGAATTGAAGGAATTGACCTCTCTCCGCATTTCTCGTACACTAGCTTATAACTCGATAATTCGTACCGAGCTTCATGGGTTCTGCGACGCCAGTGAACGCGGCTATGGTGCTGTCGTCTATCTGCGTGTTGTCACTTCCCATAAGACGTTTATTAGAATTTTGATCGGAAAGTCAAAAGTCGCACCACTCAAATCTCTCTCGATACCTCGTTTGGAGCTATGTGCGGCTCTTTTATTATCCAATCTCTTGCATTATCTAGGTCAAGAATTGAAAGAATTTCTCGTAGTCGATAGCATTTTTGCGTGGTCGGACTCTACGGTGACATTAGCCTGGATCCGTTCCTCTCCACAATTGGAAACTTTTGTTAAAAATCGCGTGGCACGTATACAAGAAAATACGGCTAACGTCCACTGGGGTCATGCAGAGACTTCATTGAATCCTGCTGACCCTTGCTCACGCGGATTGTTTCCGCAAGAACTGATAGACTGTCGCCTATAGTGGGCGGGACCTGACTGGTTATTGCACTTCCAGTCTACCGCCAAGATTGAATCGTTCTCGTTCGAATCGGAAGTGGCTCCAATTGCCCTTCTCGCTGTCGAGAATCCATCGGGATTCTATCCATTATTCGACAAATTTTCGTCACTTAACAAGATTTGTCGCGTTATAGCTTTTAGTTTGCGCTTCGTTAATAAATCACGGAGACGCACTATTCCAGCAACATTGGCTGTAGATCAGCTCGAGGCTCATGCCGCTCTCTTGGAACTAGTTAAGCTCGTGCAAGCCAAATCGTTCGCAGTAGACCTAGCCAATCTGGATCATAAACGAAGAGTTTCAAACAAACTCCGAAAATTAGCTCCGTTTATCGACGGATCCAGAGTTCTCAGAGTGGGCGGACGACTTACTTACTCTAGTCTGCCTTACGAGGCGAAGCATCCGGCGTTAATGCCTAACAAGCATAGACTCACAGAGTTGGTAATAGAGCGTATACATAATGAAAATTTGCATCCAGGGCGGCGCGCCTTACAATATTTAGTTACACAGCAATTTTGGATCCTAGGAGTACAGCGCGCAATCAAGCGTACTCTTTCGCGTTGTATGCGATGTTTCCGAGCAAATCCGCGCACGGTATAACCATTCATGGCGGATCTTCCCTCGTCAAGAGTCAGCCAGGTAAAGCCCTTCTACACGACAGGAGTAGACTTTGCTGGACCATTCTCGGTCACACCGTATCGGGCACGAGGATTAAAAACACTCAAAGCCTATGTATGCTTGTTTGTTTGCTTCACTATAAAGGCTATTCATCTCGAGCTGGTGCCGTCTTTGTCTTCGGATGCGTTTTTGGCTGCGTTGAGGCGATTCATGGCGTGGCGTGGTCGATGCGGTTCTTTTTAATGATTGTGGAACCAATTTTGTTGGAGCCAATCGAGAGTTTCTTCAGTATTTGGAACACGTCTCCGAGATAGAAAAAATAAAATGGCCTTTCAACCCTCCCTCGGCTCCGCATTTTGGAGAGCTTTGGGAGGCAGGCGTAAAGGTGTTTAAAACGCATCTCACTCGGGTAGGAGAACAGATACTCTCGGGTAGGAGAACAGATACTCTCACTCGAGGAGTTCTCCACGGTGCTAACTCAAATCGAGGCAGTTTTGAACTCTAGGCCTTTGTGTCCGCTTAGTTCTGACCCAAATGATCTGGCTGTTTTGACACCTGGCCATTTTCTAACCACGGAAGCGTTGGTGTCGATGCCAAGTCCAGATCTAACTTCGTTATCATTGAATCGACTAGACAGATGGCAACTCTTACAGCGTATGTTCCAAGATTTCTGGAAGCGTTGGAGTTTGGAATATCTGCAGACTTTGCAACAAAGAACGAAGTGGCACTCAAAAGCCTCTGATATTAGTAACGGACACTTGGTTCTGATAAAGGAGAGCGTTCCTCCGTTACGATGGAAGCTTGGTCGAGTAGTCGAGTTGCATCCGGGACAAGATGCAATAGCACGCGTAGCTACGGTGAGAACGGCAGGAGGCATACTCACTCGTCCTCTTGTGAAGCTCTGTCCCTTGCCGACGGGACATTCTTCACGGGAGACTTCAGAGTAAAAATTACATATTAATTGTAATTTTGGTGGGCGGTATGTTTGGCGCTCATCAACTATGTGTCGTCTTTAAATTATTCATCGGCCTATAGTTGTACATCATGTAGTAAATCATATTTTTTTTTGTTTGTTACTTGTGTTAGTTATTAAGTGAAATCTTGATATATCGATTTGTAACGCATCGCCGATGGATAGGGAAGTGGCGCTCAATGGTAATCGACTTACTTAACGGTGCTGCCATCGCTATCCATCGATTATTATTATTGATCGAGAGTGGGAGCAGATTCACTCGCTTGCCGTGCCTTGCAGGAGACAGGGCAGATTCTTCTTCTTGCGCTGGAGATCCTTGAAGACAGATCACGAACAGAGAGAGAAAATTCTAAGTTTTGCATGAGTTCTGAGGACTGCATGATTGGACGTGGCACGCTTTTTCGCACGCTTTCTCTCCCTCTATCCTATCTATTGCTTGCAAGCTGCCTGAAAGAATTTGGAGGATCTGCACGCCTTGGCACGCATTGCGCGGTGAGTCGATTGCTTTGCTTAATTGTTTTTTTCTTGCCTTATTAGTTCGCTATCTACGTGGCCTTGCGAGAGTCTCGCGCTCAAGATAAATAATGCCTTTTCGTTTCTTGTAATAATATTAATTATATCGCAAAATTCGCTGAAAAGGGAGACTTGTCAATACCCTCCCCGAACAGTTACAATAGATAAAAATAAAATATAAATTATTAATTATACAAATTATTATAAAAAAATTAATTGTAATTGTTGTGGGAGTCGTCGGATTGTTGTGTCCTCGGAATGCTTTTTGTTGTGTTGGTTTCTCGTGGAATGCTCAACGTCGTTATGTCTCAATATATCTTGCTAGCGAACGTCCGAAGTAGTAGAAGATTCGCAGAGCATGTCCTTATGCTCCGTTCACGTTGACCACACGTATGCTTCTCCCATGGTCCGTCTCTCGGTCGGCCTTTTATCTTCTCCTACTCCCGTGCCGTGTGCAGTCGTTCGGCGATTCTCCGAACGAGTGGGCGATTCTTCGAACTGCATCCGGTATAGATGCCCTTGGCTAAGAGATAAGCCGGCCAGCTCGACTTCTAAGAAACGTATATTCTAAGAATTATATATTTTAAGAATCAGTGGTGCTCAGCGCCTGTCAGAAGGCGCAATATACCCAACATTCCTCCCTTGCTTAAGAAAGCTGTTCTCGGTAGGGACGAGTTCCTCCCAATGCCTTGTAATCTGGTCGAACTCGATGCGAAAGACGTTTAGAACGACGAGCCGCTGTTACTGGAGGTTGTGCGGCCCCGGAAGGACGTTGAGATCGATGAGGAGATGCTCCTGGAGGTTGTGTAGTCCCATTATTGAGAGGTTCTTCCTCTTCTCTTTCTCTTAGCGAAGTGTGAAGTACTGGATCTGCTTGAATCCGTGCTGATTCTTTCCCGGAGGGTAGTAGATCTTCGCTAATCGTATAGGATTTCTTTTCCTGTCTCTTTGGACGATTCCATATTTGATTAAAATGTCTCGTAATGAATCCTCCATTAAAGCTGACGCGAGCGAGTGTCTTTCCTATCAGCCTAACAATTCTTCCAGGAATACGCTGTCCATTGGAGAGTTGAATTAGTACCGATTGACCTATAACAAATGAACGTGGCCTTGCGCCGTGATGAGCGTCAAATTGTTGTTTCATTTGCTTCTGCCGAGAAGTAAGACTTAGATTAGGTTTTTCGGTTGCAGTAAAAATATCTAATGGAGTTCTAAGCTTACGTCCAAAGAATATTTCTGCCGGAGACTTACGATCTGGTACCGCATCACTAGGTGTGTAGTTGTATGCGTAAACGAATTTGTTTATTTCCGTTTCTAACTGTGAACTTTGGCTTTTGTCTATAGAACTTTTCAATGCTCTAACCATTCTCTCGGCTTGACCATTTGATTGTGGATGCCCAGGAGGGGTACGCAGGTGAAGAATTCTAAATTCGGCGCACAGTTGCGCGAATTCTGCTGAAGTGAATTGAGTACCGTTATCTGAAACTAGTATTTCAGGAGGTCCATATCGACTAAAGAGTCTTCGCAGATATCGACATGTCGCTGCCGATGTTATTGTTGAGAACCATCCTGCTTCTACGAATTTGGAGTAGCTATCGACAATGACGAGTATTCATTGTCCGTGTATCGGGCCTGCGAAATGCGAATGCGTGACCATGATTTCTCTGGATTAGGCCATGGATGTAATGGTTCTTTTACTGGATTGCTTGCTGTGCGATCGCAATGATTACATTCTTTCACGTATCTCTTGATGTCATCATGCATCGCCGGCCAATAGAAATAACGTCGAGCAAGCTGTATCATCCGGCGAATACCTGGATGTGCAATGTGTAGTTGCTTCAGTACAGTGGATTGTAGACGTTTAGGAATTATTAGTTTCTCATCTAGAACTAATGTATTATCAACTATGGCTAAGTAATCGCGACGACGAATGGCATTAACTCTTTGTCAGTTACGTCCGATTTGAGCCATCCGTTTTGTAGACGATCTATAACCTCAGCGAGAATTGCATCGCTGAATGTCACACTTTGAAGCTCTTATCGAGCCGTTGAAGGTAAGAACTGTACTGATTCGTTGACAATCTGTTGTAGCTCTGTATCTGTTTCCTGTAGCGCAGCTACAACTTCTTCGAGGTCGGCGTCTATTACGTCTTGTTTTGCATCCTGTATTAATCTTGAAAGAGCGTCCGCTTGACCAAATTTTTCGGAGTTATCATATTCTATGTCGAAGTCGTACCCAATTAATCGAAGAGCCCATCGTTTCAAACGATTTGCTGTGCGTGTATCTAGACCTTTCGTATTCGACGTTTTAAACAAGGCTAGAAGTGGACGATGATCCGTTTGTAGCAAGAAGTAACGGCCATATACGAATTTTCGAAAACGTTCAACAGTAGTGACTAATGCTAAAGCTTCCTTTTCGATTTGGCTGTAATTCTGTTGAGTCTTTGTCAATGCTTTTGACATGTGGAAGACCTGGCCATCTGGGGCGCGCTGTAACAAAACGCCACCAATTCCGATCGAACTAGCGTCTGCTGCAATGATCAGAGTTTGTCTGGGATCGTAATGTGCTAGTAGAAGTGGTCCAGTGAGAATATTTTTAATATCCTCAAACGTTTTCTTCATTTTTGCTGTCCACACGAAGGGTACATCTTTCTTGATCAAAGCTTCGAATGATGCTTTGAGTCGATAAATTACTACGGCAAATTTGGCACAAATTTCCCGTAGTAATTTATCAGACCTAAAAACGAGCGCATCTCTTTTGCATTCGTTGGAGCTCGCATTGTTTAAATAGATCGAAGACGTGCTGAGTCAGGCTCAATACCTTTAGCTGAAACAATAAATCCAAGGTATTTAACTACTGAAGTATGAAATTTACATTTTTCATTTTGGAGTCGAAAACCCCATTCTTGTAAGCGGTTTAGCACGGCGTGTAAACGCATATCACGCTCCGTGCGTTCCTGATCGTAAATCAGAATGTCATCAAGATAGACGAGTACGCCTGGAATACTTGTAAGTGCCTGTTCTAGCGTACGTTGAAAAATTGCAGGAGCTGGTTTTAAACCAAAAACCAACCGATTGTAAGCAAATAAACCTCGATGAGTGTTTATTGTAGTTAGCTTCTTACTTTCCTCATCCAGTCTTAGATGGAAGTAAGCATCCGATAAATCTAGTTGTGAGAAGATAGAACTTCCTCGAAGTTTTGCCATAAGTTCCTCTATACCTGGAATTGGATAATAATCCGCGTCAAGTGCGTCATTTAATCCTGTAGAGTAGTCTGCACAAATACGTATTTTCCCATTTGCTTTGCGTGCAACTATTATGGGCGCCGCCCATTGCGAAAAGTGGACTGGCGTTAAAATTCCATTTTTAACGAGCCTATCCAGTTCCTCATTGACTGGTTCTTCTAATGCGAGTGCGATTGGACGTCGTGGAATATGTTTCGGTTTCGCATCTGGTTTAAGCCGTAGATGAACTGTCATCTTGGTGCATTCATCTGTGGAACTACTAAAAAGTTCTGTGAATTGTTTGTGAAACGAATTTGCCGTAACTGTATTCATCATTTGTAGATTACCGACGACTCCTGTGTCGTAAGTAATCAAGCCAAGCTCATCATTGCTTGAGAGCTAATTAATGCAGTTTCCGGATGATCAAGTGCAACAATGACTGGTGCCTTTATCATACTGTCTTTGTAGCCAAGTGAGGCGTTAAAAAATCCTATGGTATGCATTGGATGTCCTGAAACATTCACACATGAAGTAGTAAGAGGTTGGAGTTTTGGACGACCGATTCGTGTCCAAGTTTCTCTCCCTCGTAGTTACGTCCGCTCTTGTATCCAGTTGCATTTTCAATGGCTTGTTATTGATAGTAATACGTATTTGCGATACCGATATCCTGTGCCTAGAACACCTTGTGTGAATGTTACAGTATTTATTTTATTTCGTTGATAAGCAAACTCTAGCAATGTGTCCCGTTTTCTTGCAGATTCTGCATTTTGCATTCTTAAACGAACATGCATCTCGTCTGTGTTTCGTAGAACCGCAGCCATAGCATGGCGATAATGTAGTAGAATTTCTCTTTTTTACGTAATGCAGTATAGTAGGATTCGTTTTCTTTTCGTAATATTTACCTTTCGTTTTAGGTGAATTCTTCGTTGACTGGCTGACCGCGTTGATTTCTGAGAAGCGTTGTCCTTCAACGCGCATGACGTCAGCCGTGCGGTTCGCATGGGTGTAGCAGATTTCTCTAATGTCTTGAAATGTGCAGTTTTCTTTTTCTGATGCAACCTTGAAGAGGACTGTTCGCTCCGTGTAATAGGTGTGGTCGCTTAGGGCGAGAGCCGTTAGCAGTATTTTGAGTTGGTCGATATTGAAATTATCGAGCTCAAAGGCATCTCCTAGAACATTTACTTTGTCCAGTATTTCTATAGCCATTGCTGGCGGGGAAGCACGAAAATTGAGAGCTTCAAAACGACGTTGAAATAACGTTTTATTATCATGAAACTGTTTTCGAAGATGTTGCGCAAGATCTCCCAGAGACATCTCCTGCGGTTTCTTCGGTGATAACCGACTGAGTAATTGCTGATACTCATCGTCCCCGAGAGCATTCAGAAGTAGCTCTTTGCACTCCGTCGGTTAAACCCTTCGTTCCTTCCGCGAAAGTGCTTCTATGTCGTTCAAACCATAATGTAAAGGTTTTACCCTTGTAGGATCGTGAATGAATTTACCGAGCCGTGTAGCCAGATTTGCGAATTGTGACGACTTTGCAGTATCGTCTGTTCTTCGATGTGATAGTATCTCCGCCATTTGCTTTTGTGACTCACCGATCTGACGTAATGTCAGCTCCTGGTTTTGCGCAGTTTCTGCTAGCGCTTGAAGTATTCGGTCCATTTTCTTGTAGGTTCAATAAGCCGCAGCGCCAATTGTTGTGGGAGTCGTCGGATTGT
The DNA here is from genome assembly GCA_030586385.1 of Camponotus fellah. Lineage (NCBI taxonomy): Eukaryota > Metazoa > Arthropoda > Insecta > Hymenoptera > Formicidae > Camponotus > Camponotus fellah. The sequence continues at coordinate 60,568 of JAPIVC010000412.1, read as the reverse complement.
TGTGTCCTCGGAGTGCCTTTTGTTGTGTTGATTTCTCGGGGAATGCTCAACGTCAGTATGTCTCAATATTATATCTTGCTAGCGAACGTCCGAAGTAGTAGAAGATTCGCAGAGCATGTCCTTATGCTCCGTTCACGTTGACCACACGTATGCTTTTCCCACGGTCCGTCTCTCGGTCGGCCTTTTATCTTCTCCTACTCCCGTGCCGTGTGCAGTCGTTCGGCGATTCTCCGAACGAGTGGGCGATTCTTCGAACTGCATCCGGTATAGATGCCCTTGGCTAAGAGATAAGCCGGCCAGCCCGACTTCTAAGAAACGTATATTCTAAGAATTATATATTCTAAGAATCAGTGGTGCTCAGCGCTTGTCAGAAGGCGCAATATATCCAACAGTAATAATTATGTATTATTAATTATGTATTAAAATAATAAAATATTATATTATACAAAATATACATATATAAATAATAATTTAATTGTATATTTCCTTGTCATTTTTATTTTCGTGCAATTAAATTATTATGTTATATGTATTTATATATGTATATTTTGTATAATATAATATTTTATTATTTTAATACATAATTAATAATACATAATTAATATAATTAATTTTTTTATAATAATATGTATAATAAATAATTTTTATATTTTTTTGCCTATTGTAACATTACATTTATATTATATATATTATATATATTATATATTATATACATTTATTATATATTAATTATATACATTTATGTTATATATATTACATTTATATTATATATAACATTTATATTATACATTTATATTATATATAATATTATTAATGATATGCTGTACAAATTTTTATTTATTTTATAACAATTTATTATTGTAACAACTATTATTTTAATAATTTATAATTCTTATTTTGTAAAATCAAATGATTGAGACAGGCATAGGGAGCTGATGATCATTATTAATCGCGAATTATGAATATCATTCAACATTAAAGAACTAGATAGTAATCATTAACAGGTTGAAAAAAAAACCGAATTTATTAATACATAGGTGTTAGACAAAACTACGGATGTTTCGACTTGCATTCAAGTCATCATCAGCGCATGTTAATTTTCGGAGAGCAAGCGGAAGTTGTACATAGTATATAATGGAATTGAAATCGCAAATAAAGTACGGAAATCATCTTAACGGTTATATCCCAGATGAAACGGACCAAACAAGTTTAGGTTAATAAGCCTAAATTTTGTGTGGCTCTAATGGACGTTTATCAAACCGCCGATCAATCACCGGACTATAAAAATAAGTAAAGTAATTGTCAACATAGAATCAAGATAATTACGTTTAAAAAGAAAACATGAAAAAATGAACAGAAAAGAAATTATTAAAATTAAAATTAATTAAGTCAAAATAAAAGAGTGTCACTACGATAACAAATTTAAATAAGTCCAGTGAGATAAAGTCAACTTACAATCTCATGATGAAACCGATTAATTTATATGTCATTGGAAAAAATTATTTAGAACACTATAACTCACGATTAACAATTCAATCGTAAAAAGCTATATGTTAATTCCTTCTTCGAAGGCACGACTCCAACTGACAAACAGACGTTCATTACATCAATATAAATTTTTCTGTGTATGACCTCAAGCATCAGGCAGTTTATTTATTAAATCATTGTATATATCGGGAAAGCATTCTGTGTCTGTTTGTAGATTTAAACCGTTTCGTTGTCGTTTTATGCAAATCATTTCAGAAATTAGTCTTTTGTAATAAAAGGATTCCTTGTCTAAAATCTTTACGTTATCCCATTTAAAATCGTGGTTAAAATTCAATCTGTGTTCTGAGATGACAGACTTCTTCGTTGTATTTTTACTAATATCCTTCTTGTGTTCATTTATTCTAGTACTCAATTTTCTGCCTGTTTGACCAACATATGTTGCGTCACAACTCTCGCATTCAATCTTATAAATGACATTAGTGTGAGAGTCCTTTGGGATAACATCTTTATGAGCCTTAATGATTGTACTGACAAGTAACACTACCCAAATGTAAATCGCCGATTTTGATAATTTTTGAATATGTTATAGTAGACGTAAAAATAAGACATACGTATTTTTTTTTATCGGCGGAGAAACATATTTAGGGAATGAAACACCCCTTTGAATGAAGGGGTCGATTTAATTGTTTTGTATATAAGGATTTAGTATTTTCGACCCGAACCAAATAAAATAGTTGCATCACCAAGAGATATGAAAAATGAAAAATTTTCGACTTGATTCAATCATTTTTAGGGGGTAAACTACTCCTGTGTTTAAAACGAAAATTTAAAAAAATGCCCAGAAAATTGCAAATTTTATCCAAAAATTTTGAAAAAAATATATGTTACACTCATCCAAAACAAAATTGACCTGTTCGGAGATTTTTTTAGAAAATTAGTTTTAAAGGGTAACTACCCTTTCATCGAATTTCTTACGTAACATTTAAATTTATCCCGAAGTAATGGTAAACAGTTTCATTTATCGTCAAATTAATTAATATTTACAAGTTAGTCTGATCAACCCTTCAATTCTATAAGGGGATGAAGGAAAACCTACCCTTATAAGAGCAAGAAACCGCGGCCCTTAGCATTACCCAGGATCACGACGGGGACGTGGCCGCGTGGATCCCATTTTGTTTTATTTTTTTTGTTTTTTTTATTTGTTTTAAAATTTTTTTGTGTTTTTATTTGTGGTTTTTTTATTTTTTTATTTTTTTTTTTTTTTTTATATATTATATTTGTATTTTAGCAATTTTAAAAAAATTTAAGTTAATTAAATGTTACAATATGACTGACTTTAGTAATGTTAATTAATGGCTATTCTTTATAGTCTTTACAATAATGAGGGCCCCTTTCATTATGGGTTTTGATTTAAATCGAAAGCATAATACATAAAAAGTAGTAAAAAGTGATATTGATTTTGCCACCACTAGATGGCGCACGTTAAGAACGCAAAACCCATAATATAAATTACTCCTCCACTATTACATATACGCCGATCATATTAAAGCAGATTTGTCAAATCATATGTTGAGATTTGATGTATTTGAAGATTGTCTATTGAGAATATTGCAAGAATTCTGGTTATTTACGTTCTTTGTGTTAAAGGTTTATTTCTAAAAAAAATTTAATTAATTTGCTGTAAATATATCTTCCTTTTGTTTATTGCGTTTTATTCATTGCTTTCTGTTCATTGCTTTTTGTTTATTTCTTATTGTAATTTTCTTTAAATTCTACGCGCGCGACTGTCTTGGTTATAGTTGTTAGATGGCTCGTTGTTAAGGTCTCGGCCGTCGTTAGTTTCAACGGTGCTCTAATCTTGATTAAATTAATTTAAAAATCAATAAACACCTTAAGCTCACCAATTACGTATTTTTGCCGAATACGTATATACAAAAATGACGATGAATGTAAGAAACATTTTAAAATTGTTACAAGAAGCTTTTAATTATCCACAATATAATATTGATTGAGCTATTAATGATGATGAGAGAGCTTTTGCATCACAGTTGGAGAATATAATTAAAGACTCCATTGATTCTGCCTTGACGTATGAAAGTTATACCATTTTATGTTGCGAAGATAATACTGCGCTTCCTGAAACTCATGCAATTGAAGAAGATTTTCATGATGATTATAACGATATTATTAATGATAATAAAAAAGTTAAAACCATGATAGATTTTGAATATAAAGAAAAAGCTGTTCAATATTGGCATTCTGGTAAAACGGGAAATTTAAAATTTGAAAATGTACGAAGTAAATTTAAAAAAATTCAGAATATTATGATGTTATATAGATGGGAAATGCAAGTGAAAGAAGGCGGCACAAGAAATAAAAATTATTGGAAATTAGCAAATATGTCATATGTGAAACAGTTTCAAAATGCACATTTGAAGTCAATACCAATTCATGATATTGATATTAAGAGATGGGCTTTAAATGCAAGAAACGAAGTTAAACTACCTCGAGAACTTTTCACGGCTTCATCAAAGTGGATTCACAATTTTAAAATAAAACACGGAATCGTATCCAGAAAAAATTAATAAATTCACTACCCAAACGCTCTTATCAAAGAAAGGTGATTTAGTACAAGAAGCAAATCAGTTTGTATCCAAAATTAGGAAGCAAATCTCATTATTAGGAGCTGACAATGTTTATTCGGATCAGTCTGGTTTTAATTATGAATCACATGCAGGACGAACATTATCTTTTAAAGGAACAGCAAAAGTTGAATGTTTAACACAATCGAAGAATTCATTAACACATAGCTATACGATACAACCGATTGTATCAGCTAGTGGATTACTCAAGTCGCCTTTATTTATTGTTTTACAAGAAACGGGTGGGCAGTTCGGACCTGTTGTTGAAATGAACATATATAAAGCAGAAAATATTGTCGTAGTACCTTCAAAATCGAGGAAATTATCATCTGATCTGGCAGTTCAATGGTACAAAGATATTTACTTGTCTGTGGTTGATGAACAATCGGTTTTATGTTTAGATTCGTGGACAGGACAAACAAAGAAAAATTTTAACAACGTTTATCTAGAAGGCAAAGATGTCAACATTTTTACAATTCCTGCTGGAACAACTGGTATGATTCAACCCCTAGATGTTTATATGTTATTAGGGTTTAGATCATGGAAAAATTTTTTAAAGCATTTTTCAGATCTGATAATTTTATATGGCTTTGATGTCAATTTACATGCAAGAAATAATGTATTGAAACTTCAGTCGCTAATTCATAACCAGTTTTCTTCAGCCAGGTTCGTAAACATGTTTAAATATGCATGGTATAAAAGTGGGTATATTCAAGAAAAACCACCTAAATGCAAGACTCCTGTCCAATACTGTTTTAAAAATTGTGATATATCCTGCAAGTATTGCAAAGATAATGCATTCATTAGGTGCGCTTGGTGTACACATTATATGTGTCTTATTTACTTTTTTGATCCCAACAATGAAAGCGGCCCTCATTATTGTAAAGACTATAAAGAATAGCCATTAATTAACATTACTAAAGTCAGTCATATTGTAACATTTAATTAATTTAAATTTTTTTAAAATTGCTAAAATACAAATATAATATATAAAAAAAAAAAAAAAAAAAAATAAAAAAACCACAAATAAAAACACAAAAAAATTTTAAAACAAATAAAAAAACAAAAAAATAAAACAAAATGGGATCCACGCGGCCACGTCCCCGTCGTGATCCTGGGTAATGCTAAGGGCCGCGGTTTCTTGCTCTTATTAAGGGTAAGTTTTCCTCATCCCTTATAGATTGAAGTTCAGACTAACTTGTAAATATTAATTATTGACGATAAATGAATTACATTACTTCTAAATTAAATTCTAAAATTAATATACCTAAAATATAAACCAACAGGTCAATTTTGTTTTGGATGAGTGTAACATATATTTTTTTCAAAATTTTTGGATAAAATTTGCAATTCTTCGGGCATTTTTTTAAATTTTCGTTTTAAACACAGGAGTAGTTTACCCCCTAAAAATGATTGAATCGAGTCGAAAATTTTTCATTTTTCATATCTCTTGGTGATGCAACTATTTTATTTGGTTCGGGTCGAAAATACTAAATCCTTATATATAAAACAATTAAATCGACCCCTTCATTCAAAGGGGTGTTTCATTCCCTAAATATGTTTCTCCGCCGATAAAAAAAAATACGTATGTCTTATTTTTACGTCTACTATAACATATTCAAAAATTATCAAAATCGGCGATTTACATTTGGGTAGTGTTACTTGTCAGTACAATCATTAAGGCTCATAAAGATGTTGTCCCAAAGGACTCTCACACTAATGTCATTTATAAGATTGAATGTGAGATTGTGACGCAACATATGTTGGTTAAACAGGCAGAAAATTGAGTACTAGAATAAATGAACACAAGAAGGATATTAGTAAAAATACAACGAAGAAGTCTGTCATCTCAGAACACAGATTGAATTTTAACCACGATTTTAAATGGGATAACGTAAAGATTTTAGACAAGGAATCCTTTTATTACAAAAGACTAATTTCTGAAATGATTTGCATAAAACGACAACGAAACGGTTTAAATCTACAAACAGACACAGAATGCTTTCCCGATATATACAATGATTTAATAAATAAACTGCCTGATGCTTGAGGTCATACACAGAAAAATTTATATTGATGTAATGAACGTCTGTTTGTCAGTTGGAGTCGTGCCTTCGAAGAAGGAATTAACATATAGCTTTTTACGATTGAATTGTTAATCGTGAGTTATAGTGTTCTAAATAATTTTTTCCAATGACATATAAATTAATCGGTTTCATCATGAGATTGTAAGTTGACTTTATCTCACTGGACTTATTTAAATTTGTTATCGTAGTGACACTCTTTTATTTTGACTTAATTAATTTTAATTTTAATAATTTCTTTTCTGTTCATTTTTTCATGTTTTCTTTTTAAACGTAATTATCTTGATTCTATGTTGACAATTACTTTACTTATTTTTATAGTCCGGTGATTGATCGGCGGTTTGATAAACATCCATTAGAGCCACACAAAATTTAGGCTTATTAATCTAAACTTGTTTGGTCCGTTTCATCTGGGATATAACCGTTAAGATGATTTCCGTACTATGTTTGCGATTTCAATTCCATTATATACTATATACAACTTCCGCTTGCTCTCCGAAAATTAACATGCGCTGATGATGACTTGAATGCAAGTCGAAACGTCCGTAGTTTTGTCTAACATCTATGTATTAATAAATTCGGTTTTTTTTTCAACCTGTTAATGATTACTATCTAGTTCTTTAACGTTGAATGATATTCATAATTCGCGATTAATAATGATCATCAGCTCCCTATGCCGGTCTCAATCATTTGATTTTATTAATTATGTGAGCTTTACTACTTTTTATTCTTATTTTGTATTAGTTTTATTAAATGATATTATTTTGATGTGTGAGTAATGATTATGAGTTTAGAAAGAGAACAAACAGACAACAAAAAGAGTAAGTGAGAAAAAAGTTTAGATGGCGTTACTGAACAACTCGCTTATTTCGCGCATGCGCATTTCATTTTTGACTAACTTCAAAGGTGCCGACAGAGAGTTGCGCTATTGGATATACTGTGCTAGTAGAGATGGTTCGCTGCATGCTGCTTCAGTCGAAATTGCTGCTCAGCCTGTGGGCAGAAGCTATAAATACTGCAAGCTTCATAAGGAATAAATGCCCCACGAAAGCTCTAGCTAATAAAACTCCGTTCGAAATGTGGAATCAACGGAAACCGTACTTAGGCTTCATGCGTATTTTTGGAACAAAGGCAATCGCATTACAAAAAGGCGTAAAAGGTAATAAATTTGAAGTAAAAGGAAAGTCCCTGATAATGGTAGGATACTCAAGCGAATCGAAGGCATACAGACTCTGGTGTCCGAGAACTATAATAAAACTATAATAAAAAGTCGCGACGTACGTTTTCTTGAGAATGTAATTTCAGAAGAAGGAAGGACAAATGAAAACACAAACGAAATGTTAGAAATTCCTATTGATTTGAAGTTAAACAAGGAAGAGAAAATACCGAGAGATGAGATAAGACATGAAGATCTTCATACTCCAGAACAAAAAATTGCGGACAGCGACGATGAAGGACATCCAGAAGATTCAGAAACAGAAGACCTTACGAGTGAGATACAAGAGACGTTTAGACAAAAACAAACGAAAAGAGGACCGGGTCGACCGAAAAAGATATTAACAGGAAAACCTGGAAGACCAAGAAAGCTATTTCACGAAGTACAAAGAAAGAATATAAGGATGATACCGAAGAGCCATCAAATGTGAGCGAAGTTCAACAGCGAGAAGATAGAGAAGCATGACTAGCTGCGATGCGGACGGAATACGATGCGTTAGTCGAAAACAATACTGGGAGCTAACGGACAGGCCAGCAAATAAGAAAATTCTAACCAACAAATGGGTTTTTAAGCTGAAAAGAAATCAGGACGGATCTGTGGACAAATACAAGGCTAGATTGGTCGCTCGAGGACACGAGCAAAGAGCAGGAATTGACTATGAGGAAGTCTTTGCTCCAGTGGCCCGCTACGAGACCATACGTACCCTCCTAGCTGTAACTGTGCAGAAGAAGCTACACGTGCATCAAATGGACGTCATTGCGGCCTACGTGCAAGGGGATCTACAGGAAGAGAAGTCTACATGGAGCAACCCGAGATGTTCGAAATGGAAAACGAACGGGACAAAGTGTGTCGGTTAAAGAAACCGTTATATGGACTGAAACAGGCTGGACGAGCCTGGTATACAAAATTAGATAATATTAAATTCTTGAATGTCGAAGTAGATAAAATAAAATAACGTAATTTAGATCGACCACATTGGCAATTTATTGGTTGATAAAGAATCACAACGTTTCGACCATGGGTTTTGGTCCTTCTCAAATGAACTACAATAGTTTACAATATTATAAACAATAAAAAGTGAATAAAAAAGGAGAAAAGAAAGGAAAAATTATTATGTACGTACAAAATCTTAGTTAACCAATAAGTAATGACAAAAGAGAAATCACATGTCAAGATCGTCAAGTCAGCCTACCGCTCACAAACAAGGAGAGAGACTAAACAGCCTTTATTAGTTTATCATAAATACTGTTCAGACTCTCAGTGTCCTTCTGTAAGTTAATCGTGTTGTCAAACTTTTTTATAAAAAACATTTCAGCAATTTCTCTCTTTCTCACGTGTCTTTCGTTGTGTAAAATAATCGGTATTGACCAATCGAAGTCATGATTGAATTCGAATTTATGTTTGCTGATCACAGATAGATTGCTTTTGTGCAATTTTATATTGTTAAAATGTTCCTTGACACGAGTGCCTAAATGTCTTTTCGTTTGGCCTATATATGAATTATTACAATTTTTGCAGTTTAATTTATACACGACTTCGGTCCTGTTGTTAGTAGGCAATCTATCTTTTCCGCGTTTAATCAAAACGTTAAGTTTTTTCGGTACATTATAGACAATATTAAGACCTATATTATTAAAAACGTGGCTAATCTTATCACTAAAGCCCTTCACAAACGGTAAAGAAATATAACAAGGTGTTGCCGCATTATCACTCTCAGAATTTGTATTTACATTGTCACGATGTTTTAAAAAATCAAGTCTTCTTTTAACGTAACGGTTAATAATTTGATCTGGAAAACAATTGTTGGAAAGAATCTGTTTGACAATGTCGATATTCTTAAAATGAAATCGAACGTCTGATAGTAAAATAGCGCGATCGACAAGATTATAAATGGTGTTCATTTTATATTTAAACGGATGCTTAGAATGAAAATTAATGTATCTGTTAGAACAAGTAGGTTTTCTATACCAATCCGTCAAAAGCCGACCGTCAGAACGAATAACCATGGTGTCCAAAAAATTAATGCAAAAATCAGACTCAATCTCGTAAATGTCAAACGTTGATGATAAGCATTGAAAGTCGATACAATCTCGTCAATTTTTGAGCGTGGAACAATGGTAAAAATGTCATCAACATATCTATAATACAACGAAACATTAAAACTGACTCAAACAATGTGTTTCCAAATCATCCATAACAATGTTAGCCAAAATAGGAGACAGGAGGGACCCCATAGGACTACCGAAAATCTGTTCATAAAACTGTCCATTAAACGAAAAACTAGTGGAATCCAAAACCGTTTCTATCGCGTACAAAAACTGAGATAAATTAAATTTAGTGTTAGAAGCAATGTAATTCCAATGTTTAGTGACAGCATTCAACACCAAATCTTTAGGAATATTAGTAATGCGGCAATATCCAGCGAAAAAATTAGATAAGTATTTATCAAAAATAGGTCTGAAAAAGTCAAATACAGATCCTTGTGTATACGTGTTAGGAGAAAGTCCACAAAATCGCGTTATAGTAGTAATATATGTTGATGATTTGTTGATAGTTGCGCCTAGTTTGAAAAGCTTACAAAGCATTAAAAATAAATTGATGAAAAATTTTTAAATGAAAGATTTAGGACCGATATCGAATATACTCGGAATTAACGTTATTAGAAAAGGTCCAATCGGTAGTATAAAGCTAACGCAAACTAAGTATATACAATCTTTGCTTAATAAATTTAACATGAGAAAATGCAAATCTGTAACTACCCCAATGGAAGTTAGTACCGTATTAACGAAACAATCAAGTCCGCAAACAAATGAAGAAAGAATTCAAATGCAAAATGTACCGTATAGGGAGCTAGTAGGTGCGTTAATTTACTTGTCGAATGCGACGCGACCAGATTTATCATTTGTAGTTAGTGTGCTTAGTCGTTTTTGTACAAATCCTGGCCCAACTCATTGGAAATTAGCAAAGCGAGTGTTACGAGGAACATTAAATTACGGGATTGCGTACACTGAATCTAACGATGAAAAATTAAAAGCATATGTAGATTCAGATTGGGCTGGAGACACAGATGATCGGCGATCATGTTCAGTTCTTATGTTAGCAAATGGTCCCATTGCGTTGGAAGCCAAAAAGCAAAGATCTGTCGCATTTTCAACAATGGAAGCGGAATATATGGCGTCATCTGAGGTGGCGAAAGAAACAATTTATATGAGACGATTAATAAAACATATGGGCTATTCTGATTTAGTTGATGATGCGACAACAGTGCATTGTGATAATCAGAGTGCGATTCAGTTAAGCAAAAATTGCGTTTTTCACGGAAAAAGTAAACACATTGCAATTAGATACCATTTTTCACGCGAAGCGAGCAATAATGGCGAAATAAAAATCACTTACTTGAAAAGTGAGCAAATGAAGGCTGACATCTTAACCAAAGCATTGTCTAAGGATAAGCATATACATTGTATGGATTTATTGAATTTAAGTTAGTTTATACAGCATGAATTGAGCGCATCGATAGGAGGAGTATTAGAAATCTATTTGATCTATGCGCGTAATTCTTCCATGCATCTTTTGTTTCTTGTGCGTTACGCAGACGTGAGCGCCGATATCCGTTAGTGTAGTCCTTTGTCTTGTGTGTAATGGCGTGCTTCTATCTGCGTAGCACGCGTGTATCTTTAACTAATTATATACTAATAAATTCTGTCAGAGTCTCATGGGCATAAACGTGTCGCAAATGTTTGCCCCCGCAGTGTATGTGCGATCCAGGCTGCAGAGATATGAAAGTGAGAGTCCGGTATTATTCTTCGATTGTTCGGAAGCTGAAAGATCAATAATCGGATTTAAAATGTATCGATACATATGTGTAATTATTTGATTGTATAATATATGAATATAATAAAGTTGAAATGAAAATTGATTTAATTTCCATCGATTGTTATCGACTGTATCAAGATTTGCCGTCGTAATTTTTCTAAACTTCATTTTGATTTCATTTAACGTGCGATATAAAGTTAACGTGAAATGTGTTATATAATATAATTATAATATATCTATTTTTAATAGAATATTTACCAGGATTTCTTTTTTTTAAAAAATAGGTCTATTAAAGCATAAATATATGGAAATTCTAACCCACATAGCACAGAATATTACAGTAATATTACAATATCGCAGCAATATTGCTGCAATATTGTAATATTACTGCAATATTCTGTGCTATATGGGAAACAATCTAAAATAAAACTTGTATATATTCGTTCATGTGAAGTATTCATATTATCAGATTATAAATTGAAAAGATATTATAAAAAAGATCTTCCATATAGGGTGAGACATTTAAAATATTACAAGCCATTCTTGAAAGTACACATTATACCTATAAGAAATACGGAAAATTACATTTATTATATGTTTATAAACGTTTATAAATATCTAATAGCCATCTTTCCAACTTATCATTTCTCACTGGATAGCAAAAACTGTTTTAAGTAAAAGGTATTTCTTTAAAGGTTTTTAAGTAAAAGGATTTTTAAGTTAAGTAATTTTAGAAGATATTTATTTAAAGGAAAAAAAAGGAATATACAGATATTAGTCTGACTTTGGATGTCAGTGAAGTTGGCATATCATTTCCCAGCAGATCACAAATAAAAGGGAGTTATTCTCGCATATAGTCGAGTTCCTGATACTTTTAGTAGTAGGTGATTTTATTCTGATGATTTTATTCAAAAAAACGTCCATCGAAGAAATGATCTGCTAACTTCTTGTAGCAGATTATTTTCCAGCAGATCAAAAATAAAGAGAAGTTCTACTCGCATGCAGTCGTGTTCTATAGTTTCTGATACTTTTTAGTGATAGTTCTGGTAATTTTGCCAAAAAAAGTCGATTGAAAAAATCAGCAATTCTCTTACCTATATATACGTAGGTAAGACGCTGATCGATTTTCGAGAGTTCTGCTTATTACAAAATAGTTTTCGTATATTTTTTGGCATGTATATTGTCTTTCCAAAGAGTTTTGATGATGTCAGTAATTAGAAAACATTTAAAACAATTATTTTACCCAAAAAACGAGTATTTTCGAATATAGAGGTGATGTGCTGGCCATATTTCGATAGTTCTGTTTATTGTAAAACAGTTTTCGTTTAGTTCTGGGGATGTCCATTGCCTTTCCAAAGAGTTCTAGTGATAAAAATAATTAAACAATTTTTTATACAATTTTTTTAATGCAAAAAACGAGCATTTTTGAGTATGATATGCTGTCGTAATTTGACAGTTATATTTATTTTAAAACAGTCCTCGCATAATCATGAGCATGTTAATGATTTTTCCAAAGAGTTCTAGTTTTGAAAACGAAAACGGTTTAAAAAAAATTTATTTGAAAAAATGTTACTATTCTTATCATCATAACTATTCGGAAAGGCACTGTACATGCTCAGAAGTATGAGAAGCCCAGTACTGTTTTAAAATAAGCAGAACTGTCGAATTATGACCAGCATATCATCTCTATACTCGAAAATGCTCTTTTTTGGGTAAAAAAATTGTTTGAAAAATTGTTGAATTATTTTTATTACAAGAACATTTTGGAAAGGCAATGAACATGCTCAGAACTATACGAGAACGTTTCTATTGTTCTTCGCAAAACCGTTAATCCCCAAACTTATGCTGGAACAACTCAACGAAATCCATCCCTCATGACGTTTTGCCAAAGAACGCATGTTAAAGAAAGAGATTTTTAAATAGTCAATGTCCAAGCGACGGTCCCGTGGTAAACAAATGGCATAAGCTGTAAAGGGGAAGGCTGATAATTTTTTTGAAGCACGACATAAAATTTGAAAATAGACGATGATACAGTTAACATTAGAACTTTTCTTTTCCCTTTATAATCTTAAAAGAATTTTTTGAAAAAAAGGTTGCTCCTAAAAACAAACCTTCCTTATAGCGTTTGGTTTATCATTCGGAGCAATTACACGTAGTTTTACTTATTATATTATTTTTATAATTATTTCAATTTGATCTTTGTTATTAATATTTTAAATCCTACAAAAATTATTTTTTATGAATGCGTTTTATTAATATACTACTAATGTTTTTATTTAATAATAAATTATATGGCACAATTCTTGGAGCTCTAATAAAAATATAAAAAATAACATTTATTTTTTATATTTTCCTATATACGATACTATAATATTATACTCTAGTGTAAATAAATTACGTTTCTTTGTTAACTTGTTCAAAAAGAATTTACCGATACAATCTAGTAATAATATAGTTAATAAAATTTTATTTGAATGTATATTGTAAATTATAAAAATTCTCAAATTTTTGGTAAAGAAATATATATTATTTTTAAATAATATAAAAAATTCAAACATATATATTTACAGATATTTTTGTATTCTACTCGACGGTGGCTTCTTTTGGTTTAGACCGGCGCGAAATAGACGGGCCTGCTTTCTTACGGCATTCAACCGCACGTATTTGGAGTAGGAGAAACAATACCGTGCTTTGCTATTACATACCATTTTCCGATCAAAATGGCTGTTAACGACCTCAGAAGTTGTGTGTTTACATGACATACGCATTTATTACAATATCGCATACCCCAAGTGTTGTTAATCTTTGAAAGCTTCTCGAGATATTAAGAAGTCATAACTCTGTGCATATATATTTTTAATACTGCACTGATAATGAATAAAGCATTGATTTATTGCGGTTAATTCTTATAAGGGGACATACATTTGCATACATATTGTGATATATCTCAATATATAGAGTAAGTTGTTAAAAATTAAACTTATTTCTATGTATTTGTCTTAATTCTTTCTTTTCCAGTAAATCACGATAGAGAAAATGTTTTTGTTTAATTTGTCCGTTTGTTTTTTCCAACAAAAAATGTTTTTACAGATATCTAAGAAAGTAGTATCATGTTTGTCAAACTATTATTATGTAACAGTTTAACAATTCTTGTATCGTTCTTCTCAATTACCTTCTCGATTACCAGATAAGCAAACTAAATGAAACAGACACAAACATGCAATCATCCTATATAATGCCGATACAATATGATATTGTTCTTACATCACATGTTGATGAAGATACTTTTGTCGGCAATTGTAATATGAGTATTAAGATATTAAAATCAGTTCGAAGAATACAATTGTATTTACACGTAAAACATATTATGAATATAACGGTGATTACTGATCCACATTATTTTTACGAAGAAATAATTTCTTATGAACCGATAAATTGTTTGTATGATGATGAGAAGAACATTACCGAATACATATTCCAGGATAATCTATTGCCGAAGTATTACATCATAAAATTAAAATATATTATAACGAGTGATATAGATGTAAAAAAGTTTTATAAAAGAAATGAACGACAGTGGTAAGTAACTATTAAAATATTAAATATACGACAGTGGTAAGTAACTATTAAATATGTAGTAATTACAGGGTAACACAATCCTGGTACAGTATTCCATTTATTAAAGAATATTTTCTAGGAAAAGACATTTATATAGAGATGTGCCTATCTGAAAAGTTTTCATTCTTAATTATATGTTTCTTAATATTTTAGTAACAATTTACGTTTTCATAGAACTTGCTTATTTGAAATTTAAAATTCTGGCACATGTTTCATTTTTACACTGCTTACTAATATCAAATTTTAGGAAATCATTATTAATATTTAATGAAGCCTATTATAGAAGCATTTATAACATAAAATTAATCTATAATAAAACTGATGACACAGATCTAAAAAATTGTATTAATTTAAATTATAATAATTTGGGACGAAAACATTTCAAGACACATGTATGAATTTTGTATGAGATATTTGTATGAAGTTTACAGTTTATAGTTTATAGTTTATAGTTTATAGTTTATAGTTTATATGAATTTTTTTGTTCATATATTTCATAGAAGTCACTAATAAAATTTGATTAGAACATGAATAGTCGCTCAATTTTCATAAACACTTCATATATACAATTAAATATAAATATATAAAATTAAATATATATATATATATATATATATATATATATATATATATGTACGATAGGATAACTATTATGTACCAGTATATTCTAAAATAAACATTACATGACCATTACATATTAATAAATACATGTATAAATATTATCAAAATCATTGTTAAATTACATAATGTTATACAAGAGATATAGAACAAAAAAGTAAGAAGAACGCTACGTAATAATTTGTTATATGTATATTATTCTTATATATAAATTGCGTCCGTATGTCTTTTTATTCAATTTTTAATATTTCTATGTAATTGTCGAAAATTTATCGTTATTTCTATATGTGACAGGTTGATAGCGTATGTTGATACTATTGGGATCCAACACATGATTCCATGTTTGCCCGAATTTGTATCCACTTCGTCCTATAATATTATTATGGAACATTTTCAAAATTATACAGTTATATCAAATATGCCGATACAAATGAGAATGAATGATAAAGATATGACGATAACATATTTTTATACTACGTCTGTAAGGCCTAATTATTTTGTATTTGTGGATAGCCGGGTTAATTTATCTTCCAAATCTGGTCCACGTGAAGGTAGTGTCAGAGTTAATATGTGGTGTAGAATGCACTGCGCATTTGCACACAAAATTGCTAAAAGGATAACTCTATACTTGTTTCGTAAATGGGGACGTCTGAATAAATTTTGGCGAATAAATCATATTGCAATTCCGGATTTTCCGGAAAACGAAAGCATCATAAATCAGGGCCTTGCTGTTTATAGGTAATTATATAATTAAAAAATATTAATATATTTCGAAAGATGAAAAAAGGATAATAATTCTTGGTACCTAAAACTATATAAATGTCTTTTGTATATTTTAAAAATATTGTTTATATTTATTTTAAAGAATAAGTAACATTGTATAAAACAATGAGAGAAACATACTTAAATGTTTATTATATCTTTAATCTGTATCAATTTATACGAAAAATAATATTAAAAGATTATATATACATACATATATATATATATACATATATATATATATATATATATATATATTACAAAAGATTACTAAAAACTAAAAATAGAAACATTAAAATAATTAAAAATAAAAAACGTGTTATATTAAAATTTTCATATTCTTTATCGATAAAAATTTAAAAAATTTATACATGTATGTATGTATATATATATATATATATATACAGGGTGTCCGGCAATTTTCGACCTTAACGAAATAAAGAAGTAGATTGGCTCAAATTAAGAAGGAATGACCTATGTTGTTTTGTGATTGTCGCAATAATTAACGAAAAATTAAATAAAGAACACGACAAGAAAACTAGCGATTAATTATTACTACTACTGGTCCTCGCGCTCGAAATTCGGGGTTTATATACTGGTAATTCCCTTGTTCCTTGTATGATCTTTCGCTATAGGAATTCCCGAGAAAGGTGATCTTTTCATCGGACCACGTCGTACTCGGAAGTACCACCAAATTACTTATCAATTGTTTTGACATAGATATCTTTTTAAGGCAACGCGGCAGTGATCGAAGACTAATACGTAAATTTCATCGGAGGTGTCGGTTGACATCTCTGAGAAATAAATGCTCGATATTTTTATGACTTCCTCTTAGATCACCTCACGTGTCAAACCTAGGCGCTCTTAATCTAATATTAATATCTATTGCTAGTGATATTAAGATTACAGAATCGTTTTATATGTATGTATAACTTCCTTTATTTTTCAGAAAAGATTTAGAAATATAATTCAATTAATCGAACTTAAATTACAGTATATAAAGAAAGTTATTTACACTGGTCGTGAATTCGTAATGAAATTTAAATAAAGCATTTCAAAGGATTAAAATATATTTGTATTCATTTTTAACATCAACCCAACAATTCTCTTGAAATACTTTATTTGTTATTATCTAAATTATTTATTTCGGTCGTATTTGTTTAAAGTATAAATTTAAATTTTAGCATGTATATAAGGTCCTTATTATATATTAATTAAGGGAGTACATAGTTAATTATTAGGTTAAATAACCTTATAGAATAAGAACGATAAGCAATTATTGTAATCAATATGGAATTCGTATATGCCTACATTAAGATTAAAAATTAATGGTAATACAATTAGTAATAGTGAGTAAAGTTGAATTATAAACAATAAAATTGAATATTTGTTTTTGCTCTATGGATATACTAAAGAAACAAAATGGGAATAGTAACTAAATCTAATAATTTTAAGATGGCGGGACGTCACAGCGTCATATACTCATGATGAAATTTGTACAAACATGTCTTGGATATGTCGAGTATACACATACCAACGTAAATCGGTTTATAGAATTTCACCTCGAGTTTACGCAATTCCACAGCAATAAGATTTTCCGAAAAAATGCTTCTACTGTGGAAATTTGGTTTCGCGATCATCGCCTCTGCGCCATATCGTCCGTCCCAGTGCGTTATGAGCCTAACATCCACACGATTGCGCACATTTTCCATTGTTTTGCCAAACGCCGCATTGTTCATTAATTTATATAAATTTTTCTCGAAATCATTTTTAGCCAATGTTCTAAAATGTGTATTTAATTATATGTAATTTCGAAGCCAGGGAGATTGTGAAAACTGTAAAATTCGATGTATTTTTGTGACGCGAAGACCATGACGCGTACACTGCAGGTTGCGGTAGTGTATCACGTAACGCTTCTTATCATATAGCGTTGCAAGCAGCTTGAATTCCCGCTTGCCAGATGGTTTGTCGTGGGTCGGGCAAAACGGTAAGTAAATATGCGTATCGTGAAGATGTTGCGGGTACTCGAGGTTCACTTCGAGGATATAGCCTGTAGGCGAATCTAACGCGATGGATACATCAAAATTGGTCACGTCGATCCATCGAAAATCGGCATAGGGCAATGGTTGATATATTGCCCATCCGTATAAATTATTTACATCGAAATACATCAAGTACGATGATGGTTTCGTCGTACGACTCCATGTACTTGTTATTAGCGCGAGCGTATCTACCCGAACATTGACTCAGACCGCCGCGTATACCATGTTCCATGAAAATAACCATGTCGATGTTTGTAAGCAGTTCGAACGTAATTTTCGTATGTTTCAACATGGCGTCCCATGTGTAGCCGGGGAGAGTATAGTAATACGCGGGGTTGAGTTCGTAACTTTCGACATTTATCTCGAAAGCTTTCGAAAATGTCGGCTAATAACAAGACATCGATTTTGAGGTACAAATCGCTATATTCGCCTAGCGTCCGAATGGAGAATCGCGTCCAGACGTTCTCGGCGTGCGCGTAATTGCTCTCGGATACAGTTTCACTGGTCAAGGAACTGTAAAATGATTCGCGTGGCGGTAAACACGTATCTTGCAACCTGTCAATGGAATCGATGTATTCGTATGGAAATACATCTTTTCGCGTTAACAAATTGAAATTTTCGATAGATAAATTTTGAAATTTCGATTTTAAAATTTTAAGTTTATCTTTATCCAAAAATGATGCCAATTTATCGAGACTCGATGCGAGAAATTTAAAGGAATCGATGAAACGTAATTTTATATGATTTCTTGATTCTTCTTTAAGATCAACATTTTTAGTAAATGAAATATATTTTTCCTTGGTTATCAGTAATAACTCGATTTTCCCTTCGAACGCTGTGGTTATTTCCTCGATAATAAAGTGTGAGTCATAATCGGATAAATTGTGAAAAACTATCGGAATACAAAAAGATTTTTTATAATTTAGATTGCAATTTGAATGCGCGGGACCTCTGTACCGCTCGGTCAGATGGCAATGATCGCGAACGCGTGTATCGTCTTGCGCGAACGGTTTTTCGCATATATGACATTGAATGACGCTATGGAATTTCTCCCACTCCTCGGACGTCAAATTTACCATGGGGACATTTGTTTTTTATACGTAACGCTAAATTTTAGAGGTCTGTGGCGAACCAAGAAACGCAATCGACGCTACGACGCGAATGATACGCTGATAAAGAATTGTCGAACGAACAATGTACATAATAAGCTAAACTAAATACCCGATGATGCTGATCCAATTTTTCTTCTTCCGTCTTGGCCAGGACACATTCCAAGTCGGCGTACACGATGAATGGCATCCGCTCCTTCCGATTAAAATTGTTGAATTCGAGCCACTTGTCCTTGTCGCTCGGCAATCGGACAGCGTAGTCGTTCAGCTTTCCGCAGTCGACCGTATGCGACTGCAACTTGCCATCTGAGTTAAAATAGTGCAGGCATCTGTAAAAGAAAAAAAATTAATTAAGATTAGAACAATTGGTTATACAAATTATAATTAGTCAAATAATATAAATTAAACTTATCGGTTGCATATATACTTCTTGTGTTCATATTTGCTCAATTGCGAGCTCACTAGCCTGGATAAATTCTTGATCCAAGTAAAATGTCCCACGCTGTTGTCGTCTTCGAGTGGATATAATTTGACCACGTTCGAAATGGCCACGGGTAAATTTGACTACGTTCGAAATGGCCACGTTCGAAACGGCTACGTTCGAAACGGCCACGTTCGTAATGGCCATGCTTTCGTAATGGCCACGTTCGGAATGGCCACGTTCGAAACGACCACACACACACACACACACGCGCGCGCGCGCGGGGGGGAGTGCAAGGGAGGCCTTCGGCCCCCCCCCTCCCGCACCCACCCCGTCCATCTCGCTTCGTGTGAAAAGCTACAAACTTATGTGTGTGTGTGCGTGTGGCCGTTTCGAACGTGGCCGTTTCGAACATGGCCATTTCGAACGTGATCAAATTTATCCGTGGCCATTTCGAACGTGGTCATTTCGGACATTCCCGTCATCTTCCACGTACAGCAAGTTGACATGTTTGTCCCGCTTCTGGTCCGAAAGACATATCGGGACAATGTTTTTGTCTTCGATGCCGTACACATTAATCGAAATGTCATTTAAGTTCAAATTTCTTAATCTGATTCATAGTCACTGGAAAGTCAATGTTCTGGAGATTCAGCACTGTCGCGTAATGCGAGTACGATGATTCCCGTTCCGCGTTTCTTTCGGCGGGATACAGAGCGGCGACCACTGCTCACGCGAAACACGCATTGTCCTTTGATTGCACGTTAATCACCGTTCTTTTCATCATAATCTCCCGCGGTAATTTAATCACATCCCGCGCGCAAATGATTATACTTGTTTATATTTATAATCAAGTTCAATATTTGCGACAATGCCCACCCGCTATCGCGTTCCTGAAACTCTTCTAGAGACGCTAGGGTGAGTTCGATGACGCGGCGCTCGTACCACTCGCGTAAATTGGACGTGCGAAAGAGTTCATAGTTTCTCGTCTTAATACTTTTATTGACACGTTTATCTCCAGTCACAAATTCACCGTTAAATATAGTGTTCACTTTCACATTACAGTGTTTTTTCATAACGTCCTGCACATGTTCTATCACAATGTCTTTGGCGTCATCATGGATGTAATAAATACCTGGATGGAGCACAAAGCTGCGGGGTAGAAGCACAAAGGGTGAGGGGAATGAAATGTCTAATGAAACGGATGAGGCATTTAAGATGGCGGCGGCGGATAATGTCACGGAGTGCGATTTAACGTCTTGGAACGAAAAAAGCTTTCTCACTAAAAAAAATGAATAAAATTTATATATATGTATATATTTGTATCTATATATTTATATGTATTACATATATTATATATACATATATTGTAATACATTATTTGTATTTAGATTTGTACTTATATATATATAATATTTGTATTCTAATTTGTTTAATTATATTATAGTTAATTGTATTCTAATTTGTTGCATTATATTATATTTAATTTGTATTTATATTGTATATTTAATACTAAATAATAAATGTGGAAAATAAAAAATTATAATTGAATGGAATAAAATATTTATTACATACTTTTTTATAATTTATATAAACTCTTATAATTTATATAATTTATTAAAAATATGATAAAAAAATAACAATAAACTTGGAAAAAGTTTTTTAATGCATTGTCTGATCAATAGATCACATCACGCAAAATGCAACTTGGCTCTATACATAAAGACTGCATTTGCACATATAATGTGATTAATCAGACAATATATTAAAAAAAACTAATCCTTTATTATTGCCCCTTAAACAATACTATTTTGTTAAATTGTTGCCTTATACTTACATTGCTTTCGATTGCATTACGCCCTATAAAGTAAAGTCTAATGTGAATATATTTAAACGCGACCGCTCTTATTAGATGAACCGCATGATTTTGTAACGGAGTTTGATCGCAGGAATGCTGTTCCAAAATAAGAAATACATTATTGTTTCCAATAAAACGATATAATACTTGATGTAAAAGATAAGCTTCAGTCATTTGTTTTAATAAACGCTTGCCGCCACTTTCGCGTAAATCAAAACGAATAACAGTTTCTGCTATTTTACAAATAGCAATTACATCACGCGAAGGGAGCATCAATCCTCCGCGATTCTTAATATTAATAAAAGAGCATTCCCGATGTGTTTCATTTCCACAGAGAGCCTTGACACAAGTGTCACAACGTATAATTTTTTTCAAATGGCGGACCACAAAACCAGCAATATAAGCAATTATTCGAGTAGAACATTGAGAAAGTTGAAAGTTGAACGATACCTGGCAAAAATGGTAAGTCTAAATTATTATTATCTTCACAACTGCTATCCTCAAATAAACGTGATCTTGGAGTCGACTGATTAATAATAATTTCAGGATTCGAAGAAACATGAAAATTGCAATAGCATCCAAAGGAATGCAATTACCGGTTTTTATACTTGCAATCTCTGTGTGGATAAGAAGTTTTTTTGTAAGCGGCTTTAAATTGCCGAACTGTTGGATTGTTGTTGCAACCTCCCTGAGCTCTTACGCAAGCAAAAAACAATTCAATGTGATCTTGGCTAAATTTATAGCACGGTATATATTTCAGAATGTCTTGACTAACAACTAAATCGTTGTAAATTTCTAATAAACTTTTGATACACATCATAAAACCGATCACTCCACATTTGTTTTTGGACTGAATTAACAATATACCATTTTTCGTTGTTCGCAATTGTGAAAGATAATTATAACTTTCGTTTAATTTGTTAATAATAATAGAGCTATTATTTTCATGCAACGGTTGTTTAAATCCACTTTGTTTCATATTCATTGAATTCAAGATATCAAAAAGATCGTTTATTAATCGTATAAATCGTGTTGGTGTCGAATCTGCAAATTCGGGATATTTTAAATCATTTGCACAAAAGTCTATCGCATCAGCTACAGAAGTACTAAAGATTTGCGCCGCAAGTTTCACTTTCATTTTTTGCTTTTGGTAATTTACATGTTGTGTTCTTAACTTATTAGCTAAATGTAACCCTTCGTTTGATTGGATTTCATGAAGCTTCATGAAATATTCCCACCGGATCATATTACCTTTGTCATCAATGATTGATTTGTGATTTCCAAGACAATTACGTAATAGTTTAAGAGAATGACATGGATCAAGAAATACTGCTACTTTCTCTTGTGTCATTGGATGAAAAAAATAAGTCTGGAAAGACGTAGTAGGCGTTAAATTGCATCCTAAAATATTGCACATTGTTAAATTAACGGGAGCTCCATCAAAAGTCATTGCTATTATATTTATATTATGCTCATGCAAAGCTTTTAATGCTTGAATAACTAAATTGGATTTCTGTTCGGCATTCAATTCGTTTATCAAAAAATATCCTATGAGAATTTTCAAAGACTGATTTATTATATTTACTAAAAACACTAATGCTTCTTTAGCTATAGTGTCACCGCAATCAATATCAGGACTTAAGTCGACGTACCTCCTAAATTTTTGACCGTCATATTCGACATGTTGTCTTATGGCCATTTCAAATATAAGAACGCCGAAAAGAGGATAATGGACTAGTTCCGCGCGTTGTTTGATCGACTGTAATGCTTCCTCATTAAAACCCGGCTCACCATTAATCGATTTATACCATCCACAAATTGTCTTAGGATGGGGCAAACACGTATTAAATTTTTTTCTGACAAATGCGTACGCTCGTGGCGAATAAAAATATAATGTTAAAGCAAATGCTCTTAATTCGGGCTCATATTGTTTACGCATTAGTGTTTTATGAATCTTACTACTTTGACGCAGTAACAATTGCTTATTAAACATACCTATGCCGTTTAAAATGTTCAGCTGTTGTGGATCAAGAAGATGTTTCTTCTTTAAAGATGCTAATACATCTTTCAAATTTGCAATGCACTTCACAAACTTTCGGTGTTTTGCCGCAGAGATTTTATTTTCTTGTTATAATGTTTTCTTGTATTGATCAGTGCAATTCTCAATGTTTGTTTCCTTGGAGTATCTTCCGACAAATGTGGTGAAACAGCCGTTCCTTGATGTTTGACTTTGCGTGGTGTACTCGATTGGGAAATTGCATCAATCACTATATATAAAAATATACAATAATTTAATGAAATTAATTCAATATCTGCAACTATTTGTTTCAAGAAAATAGACTAATTATCTTAACAAAAGAGAATAATAACCTTCAGAAGTGTTAGAAGTACTAATAATAATACTGTCTATCGTTACTATTCCAAGAATGTCAGAATTATTATGTACAGTTTCTATAAAGTGGCAATCAGAATTATCTTGTACAATTGTCTTGGGAACAATATTTTCTTGATTTCTTGTGTTCAGTACTTTGTTTTTTTTAGGAGCTTCTATGTTATTTACACTTGCGTTTCCCTGTAAAAAATATATTTTCTTAAATATTATATAGTTGATTTTATATTTATAATTAAATTAATTCTTTATATTTTATATACAAATGGGATAACACCAGGCCGGATTCTAATATAATAATCATCTCTTCTGTCAAAGGCACTTTCTTCAAAATGTAGCGAGCACAATTTTGCATTTTTTGGTACATCTTCATTATTTAAACCCATCCTTTCTAGCCACTTTTTACGTTCTTCTGGATTCTTAGGCATTCTATAATTATACAATTGTTATTAAAGTTAACAATAACATAAAACAGTTATGACATATATAATTTCTTTGCAATACTTAAGCACACTTACCTATGAAATGTAATTTTTTGGTTATAAGATTGTTCCCATTGCAATTGTATTTTATTCTTTCGGCTATTGTTATTTCGGCTTTTACAGCCTTTAGCCCAACAATCCGGCATGTTATGTACACTATTAGTATTCACTATATTAATAATTACTATATTAATCTCACAATCACTATTAATCACGTTATTACGCAGCGGATAATTTCAATTCGGAATGTGAGCGTTGTAAAATCTCGGTTAACGTCGTGTTATACCGCGCGACGTGAAAGTAAACGCTAAATCTGAGGCATCTAAGATGGACGCGACGATGGCCCCTCACCCCTCAGGCTTTACTCCCCGCGTCTAAAAGGGTACCTTACGCTCCATCCAGGTATTTATTACATCCATGGGCGTCATCGAGAAATTGGCGTGGTTCGATGTGATTATCACTGCACCAGTTAATATGCGACTCTCGAACGCCGTATCAATCTCGCGCCACACAAGTCCATTTTGACGCGCACTACATCCGGCACCCGCGTGTATGAAACGTCCACGTACCGAATTTTTCAAACCTTCGAGACGCGCGATCCGAGCAATCAGTGATTGCTGATTTCCGATCGATAATCACGGTCGTTTGATTCGACTTTGCTCTTCCAGCGACTCGATGTACTCGTCGCATCGTTGCTCCCACACAATGTAGTCTTTCAACGAATCAAGCAAAGCGGATTGCTCTCGCAAAATTTGCTCCTCCATATTGCTAACACACACTTGCGAAATTTCTAATGACTGTGCACTTTAGCTACTGGTGGGGTGCATCTCTATCATAATTTATATACCGTCTCATGCATTGTTTTATCATCGAACATTCTAGAATGATTTCATCTTACAAAAAAATTCTCCGTAGTACCGTGTGCAATCTGACCTTGATAATTTTGCGTCACGTACATTTGAATAATTTTGACGTGATTGCATCAGGGATAGCCGTACATCGGCGCTCGATTTTAGCAAATTCAGTTAAATCTTTGTCTAGAGATGATACATGTCTTAACCTTGGCGGTTATTTTTCGTGTCTTGCCACGTACATTTGAATAATTTTGACGTGATTGCATCAGGAGCAGCCGTAAATTGGCGCTCGATTTTAGCAAATTCAGTTAAATCTTTGTCTCGATGCGGATCTTGCAAATTTCATATTTTGTCACGTACATTTGAATAATTTTGACATGATTGCATCAGGAGCAGCCGTACATCGGCGCTTGATTTTAGCAAATTCAGTTAAATCTTTGTCTAAGGGTGATGAGCATTTTAACCTTGATAGTTATTTTATCGTGTTGTGTGCAATTTGACCTTGATATTTTCACATTTTGTCACGTATTTGAAAATTTTAACGTGATTGCATCAAGAGCAGCCGTACATCGGCGCTCGATTTTAGCAAATTCAGCTAAATCTTTGTTCAGGGATGATGATGTTATCGCAGCCGTACATCGGCGCGACAAAATTTTGGAGGAAAATAAATGTTGCGTCAGCAATAATTCCCTCTACATCGCAATTTACGATACTATTTGAATTGATAATAATCCTAATACGATTGTAGTATTGCATCAATCGCGCGTGTGAAAGATTCACCGTTGAAGAAATATAAATTTTTACGTTCCGATTCGAAACGGTGAAACTCCACCGTGTAAGAAGCAAGAATGTGACACGTAAGATTTGATTATTTAAAAAATTTTGTTACTTATTAATTTTTAATATATTGGTCTAATTATTTATATTTTATAGTATTCAACCTCGTCGTGCGGCTCGCATACTTGGAAGAAGATACGCTCTAACCCCGACGTCTTACAAGTATTTGGATATTGGAATAAGCGTTGGAGCTGTATCGTACGTGGAGCTGATTCTCGGCGATAATCGAGGCAATCAAATAGTGTTGTCTTTTTCAACGTGGAATTTGTTGATGCAGAAGCAAGCAGACGTTGAACAATTTCTACAATCGACTGCTCACCCATTAAGGATTGGAGATTTAATGATCGAAATGCTTCAATCGAAAATTGTGAAACTTACATTATGCGAAAATTCTTTGTACATGAAACCGCAGACGTTATTACATTTATTTAATTTTGAAAATTGTATCGATCATATGCACAATTGGTTATGCGAGAATACGTATCTCGTTAATGAAATATTTAAACAATTTGAAACTGTATTACAACGTAACAATATTACTATTGTATGCGATGCTGTAAAAACGATACACGAGAGTGATGTCTTTAACAGCGAATCATTGATCGATTGCGAATTATTAACATGTGCTGTAAATGATATTCTTTACAATGCGTGCAATAAATAATTATTTTTATTCCATTTGTGATTTTATTTTTTCCTTCCATACAAATAAGAATAGTTGAAAATTTTTCTCAACACACTCCGTTAAAGATGTAGAGAAATGCTGAGGTAGATGAGACGCGATGCTCTAGTTGGAATGAAACAAAAGATATTAAAAGATATATAAGAGGAGTCTGCGGCATTAGAATATTATTTCTTTCGTTGTTCTTTGCGTTTCGTTATTCTTGTGTGTTACGTTAGTGCAATGGCGGAAGAAGAGGTTATTATCATCGATGATGATGATTATTGGATGGATCCCGTTGTGGAAGAGAGACAACTTGATTTCGTTTTTCGGACTAGTGATGAAGTGATTGAAGAATTACTTCAATATGAGCGGCAACAACTTTCAAAGAGGAATCATGAAACTTCAATCGTTCAGTTTATAAGACATCGAGAACTCGGCTTGAAAAAACCTCGCACAAATTCGTTGAGGAAATTTCTCCAATGTCGAGATGCTTATTCGAACTCAGTTCAAATATGCGGTACATATTTTTGTATCTACAAGGAAGATCCTAATCATACTACATTAAAATGTTTTGGAAATAGACTACGTGAAACATTTGAAGCAGTAAAAGAATCTGAAAAGTTAGATGAAGATGATTATGAGTATACACTACGGTGGAAATTGGAAATGCTAAAGGTAAAAATATTTTTGTTGTTGTGTAATAAATTTAAAACATTCACAATTATTATGTTTAATTTCAGAGATTACGAAAAGATAAACCGAAATACAAACCTGGATTAAAATATACAGTAGCCGTATTGTGTCCAGATGAGAATGGAAAATATTACTGGTAACATACCATTTATATCATAATCATATTATAATCATATTATAATCATAAAATATCTTAAAATAAATGATTAAATCTAATGCAATGTATGTCTTTTCTGTTCCAGGACAGGTCTTTCTCCACCTGGCGCACCGTCTCCCAATTAATTTTATATTTTATTATATTTTTATTATATATTTTATTATATTCAATTTTATTATATTTTTATTTTTAAGTACACACACACACAAAATTGTACAAAATACACATACATTTTAAAATAAATTTTTATATATTTTTAATTAAAAAAAAAATCTAATTATTCGCATGCCTCTCCCTGCGTTCCCATCCCTGCGTCTCTCTTGCACTAGTCATAAGTATCGCGATATCATCGTTGTGCTCTCTCACTCGCATTAATTATAAGTCTCGCGATATTATCGTTCTTTCTCGCACGCGTCATTGTTCTTTCGCGCTATCGTTCTCTCTCGCACGCGTTGTAAGTCTCGGGATATCATTGTTGCGCTCTCTCTCGCACGCGTTGTAAGTCTCATTATCTTCGGCACGCGACATTGTTCTTTCGTGCTATCGTTCTCTCTCGCACGCGTTGTAAGTCTCGGGATATCATTGTTGCGTTCTCTCTCGCACGCGTTGTTATTTTCGATATTATCGTTCTCTCTCTTTCATATACTTGTTGCCCACTTACTTTTGCGTCGTCCTTCTCCCACCTATGCGTCGTCCTTGTCCCACGTTAATGCCATCCTTGTCACACGTTGATGCCATCCTTGTCGCATACATAGCATTATCCTTTTCCCACACGTAGCACTGTCCTTCTCACACCACCGTCTTCTTTCCGCGAATCCTCCTTCACCGCGCGGACCTCCTCGTCCATCGTTCGCGCCGCGGATTCCTCCACCAAGCGGACCTCCTCGTCCATCGCCGCGGATCCCCCTTCACCTCGCGGATCCCCTCGCCCATCGGTCGCGGATCCCCCTTCACCTCGCGGACCCCTCGCCCATTGGTCGCGCCGCGGATCCCTCTTCCTCGCGGGTGACGTCACCCACCGAGCATCGCAGTCCCCCTCGCGCCTCAGCCCCTGAGAGGATCTGGGTTAGAATCGGCCTAGCTATACTACTTATTTATTAAATGATATCGTTTTATCCAATAAAATATTAGACCAAAATTATATTTGGTTGTCAAACTGAAAAAAAATTTATTGTATAATAAATACTTTAATTTATAATGTTAATAGTAATTTAATTCATTAAATTCTACCATGGTGTGGAAATAATTCTGTTTATATCGTCCAAGACAAAATAATAAATCATAGAATATTTCGATATGAGATAGAGGAAACGAGTGAATTCTTCTTGATCACATAAATTATTAGAAGATATTAGAGATACATAATACTACTGTAAAACTGGTCTATGAGCGAATCGGTAATGGGGCGAGCTTGACAATCGGGCGCGTGAGCTGTGTTGTCGCTGTCTTGATTATAACGATACGGGTGAGTCCATCCTTTCCTGGGTGTAGCTCCAACACTCTTGCGTGGCCATTTTGAAGGGGGTAGTCTTTCATCTGTGAGCAGCATCAATGTTCCAACTTTGATGTGATTTAAAGGATGATGCCATTTTGAGATTGCTTGTTGACATTGTAGATAATGAGCCGACCATTGAGACCAGAACTGCTGTAGTTTCTGCTGGATGAACTGCCCTCAAGATAACCTAGGAGTTGAGAAATCAATTATGATGGTTCTGGAACTGAATTTAGAGCCCCCCCGATGAGAAAATGCCCAGGTATGAGCGCTGAAATATCTTCAGGATCGTCACTTAATGGTTCGAGCGATCGCGAATTGACCACTTCTTCAATTTGAGCAGGGTAGAGTATTCTTCAAAAATGAGCTGAGTTTCTCCAATCGTCCTTCATAAGTGAAATTTAATTGATTTGACAACCGTCTCCCATTTTTTACCCATATGGGGAGAAGACGGCGAGTTGAACTTCCACTTAGTTCCTTCATTTGATAAGGCGGTTGTGAGCTCCCTTGAGCTTTTCGTAAAGAGTCTTTTGAGTTCCTTATCCGCCTCGATGAAATTCGTTCCACAATCCGAGTAGATTATTTGAGCTAGTCCTCTTCGTGATGAGAATCGTCGATAAGTCGCGAGGAAGCCTTCAGTTGAGTAATCGCTGACCACCTCCAGATGGACAGCAGAAGAGATGAGACATACGGAAACGCATATCCATCCTTTGTGAGTTTTAGCTCCTCTACCCTTTCAAGTTTTGAGTGTGATCGGTCCTACATAATTCATCCCTGTATGAGAAAATGGCCGTGAGGGTGTCACGCGCGCCAATGATAGCTGACTCATGAGTTGTTGAGCTCGTGCCCCCCTTTGCCGAGTGCACACAACACATTTTAGGATGTGCGATTTAACTGGAGCTCTCCCGCCGATGATCCAGGTGGTTTGGCGAATTCTTGAAAGTGTGAGTTGAGTACCACCATGGAGGGTTGCCCGATGAGCTTGATCAATGATTAAATTTGTTAATGGAGAGTTCCTGGGCAGAATTGCAGGATGCTTTTCTTCGTAACTGAGCTGAGCTTTGTTGAGTCTCCCTCCAACTTTTACTATACCTCCTTCATCAACGAATGCAGTGAGTCTTGAGAACGCATGAGAATGTGGTAACAATGATCCCTTTGTGAGCAGTTTAATTTCCTGAGAAAAGTATGCAGTTTGCGTTGCCTTAATCCAAAAGAGCCGAGCTTGTTGTAGATTCTTAGGTGAGATGAGAGGTGGGGATGTGTTGAGGGAGTTCCTGAGTTTGCCGATGAATGTCGTAGCAGTAATTCTTAGCAGTGTACTGAGCGATGAAGATCGACAGATCAAGTCCCAGTTATATGATGGGGCACTGATAATTAATGAGATTCCTGCTCGAGCTTCTGAATTGCCAAATGATGATGACAATTCTAGTTGAGAGGGCCATTCCTTTTGATCTTTAGTGAGCCATTGTGGCCCGGTTCACCACAATGGATGATCCTTGAGCTGGTCGATGTTAACGCCTCGCGATGCACAATCCACTGGATTCATACTGCCAGGAACATGACGCTAGGTGGTATCTTTGCACAATTCTTGAATTTGCATTACTTGGTTCCTGACATAATCCTTCCAACGAGATGAGTGCGATATGATCCAATTGAGAGTAACTTGAGAATCTATCCACAGATGAGTTGCGCCTACCTTGAGCTTCAGTGTGACTTTAACATGTGCGGCGAGTTTTGTGAGTATGAGCGCTGCTGTGAGTTCTAATCGTGGAATCGTCAACCTTTTCAGAGGTGCTACTTTCGTTTGAGAGCACACTAATATTGAGTGTGAGCCAGTGGACAGTGAGTTGACAGTCAAATAAATGACTGCTCCCATAGCGAGCTGACAAGCATCCGAAAAACCATGAAGTTCTACGGTGGAGTCACTCCACGTATTGAACCATCGTGGAACTGAGACGCTAGCCAGCGCATTGAGTTGGTTTCTTATTGAAAGCTACCTTATGCTGAGAGAGGCTAGTAAGGGATCATCCCAGCCGAGTAACCATAATTCTTGTAATAAAATCTTGGCATTTATTACAACCGGTGAGACCAAACCGAAAGAATCAAATATCTGAGCCACTTCAGATAGTATGAGGCGTTTGGTGAGCTTCCTTGGAGGTGAGTTAAACTTTGATGAGAAAATAAACTTGTCTTCCTGAGGAATCCATTTGTGTCCGAGTAATTTAGTTTCGCAGTCGTCTGTATTAATTAATTATACTGTATTCGTTTTAGAACATGATACTGAGATGTCGGTGAGAAATTGTTGATCCGTTGCATGCCATTTTGCGAGAGGGAAACTGCCTGCGTTGCACAAGCTTATGATTTGATGAGCGACAATTGATGAGCTCTGAGATTTTGTCCGCTTCCCCGAAGATATCGTCCACATAACGTCCATGCGTTAGCGATGGAACCACTAATGGAAATGAGCTGCCTTCATTTTTGATCAATTGAAGTAATACTTTCGTAGCCAAGAAGGGAGCTGCACGTATATCGTATGTTACGGTAGTGAGATGGAAAGAAATCTCGTTGAGCTGGTCATCAATCCATAAGATTCGCTGCAGATTCCAATCCTCCTTGTGTACTTTGATCTGTCGATACATCTTTGTAATGTCAATCGCAAAGATGTGGTGATGATGACGGATTCATATGAGCACGTCCATTACATTGAGCAGCAGATTTGTACCGGTGTGCATGATGTCGTTGATGGATTTCCCAGAGGATGTTGAACTGGAGTCGTTAAAGATAACTCTGCGCTTTGTTGACGTACTGTCCGGTTTGAGCACTCCGTGGTGAGGCAGGTAGAATGGTGGATGAGCCAAAGACGGGTTGATTGAATCTTCTCTCAGGACCCTTAACCCTTTTGATTCCGAAGAATTATGTGCCAGGTTTTTTCTGAGTTCCGATCCCCCATCAGAGACTCTCCTCATGTGCCCGAGATGTTCATATTCTTTGAGAAATGTTGTATAGAGTTGGCAATATTGAGCATCCTTGCTCAACCGACGAATTGTTCGTTTAAGACATCTTGATGCTGTCTCTCGAGATTCTCCTAGAGCTGAAGGTGATGAGCTGAGTAGGATCCGCACAATATAGCGTCCTGATGTCTCTCTGGTATGAGTGAAAGTGAGCCTCACATTCTTCTTCTGCTGGAGTCAGCGTTGTTTGAGCCGTTGATGGCATTTCCTCTTGTTCCCAAAACCTTGTTAGAAGCTCATTGAGAGCATCTTGCTGATGAGCTGTTATTTGATGAGCGTGCATACATGCTGAGTTGGTCACATTGATTGGTCCGATGAGAATTCACCCAAAGATTGAGAGCTGGGCAACAGAGTGATATCACATCACTTCTAATGATCTGAGGCTTGACAACTAAGCCGTAATGATTTGTTCCAATGATGATGTCCACTGCTCGAGGACGATTCAGGATCTGCAAGAGCAAAAGACCGTTAAACTGTGACCAGTCACTAGGAGTGACCTTGATAGATAGGATCAACGATGTGAGCCTTTTTAGGATGTGTGCTTCAATGGTCGGTTTCCATTGAATGGAAGGACTTCAACTGAAGTTGAGTGCAGCCGAGAGTCTGAATTGATCGAGATCCTTCTATTCCATTGATAGTGAGCGATGATGCATGCCGAGGAAGATCGAGCTGAAGAGTAAGTTGTTCCGATATAAACATTAATTCTGAGCCTGAATCAATGAGCAGGCGCACTGGATGAGCTGTTAATTTAGTGATGGCTTGCGCAAGTTAAGAGGAGAGTTGAGCGGAAACTTTGTTGAAATGAGCATGGGCGACTTCACCGAGTAATTATTGAGCTGTTGATGATGTTGAGAGCTGAGCGGTGTCTTTTGTTGAGCTGACGTGGCCAGGATCATGCAGCATCGTGTAATGCCGCCCAGCACACGTCTTACATTTTTAAGATGATCTGTACGCCTTTACATTATGCCTGCCTAAACAGTTGAAGCATAGCCTTTTTTCACTCACAATAGCTCGGCGTGCAATAGGCAGCAATCTTTTGAATTCTTCGCATGCGACTATGTAATGAGACCCTTGACACTGGTCGCACGGAGCTGTTGAGCTATGAGCGAATGCCGCAGTTTGTGAGCTGGAGTCGGTCCTTTGATCCTTCGTATGAGGAGATGTCTGTAAGCCTGTTCCCTTTGCTGCCTCGATTCTTTCTAGAGCCTTCACTCGAGCGATTAAAAATGAGCTCATCTTTTCCCAAGAGGGATATTCCTTTGCGGAACCGAGAGAGTTCCCATGCCTCTCTGGTTGCTGGGTCTAAGTGCCTTGAAACATGATAGACCATCATGCTGTCGCCGAGAGTGGTAGTTACACCGAGATTGAGCAGCGCCTTGTGAGTCTCTGAAACAGTGGTGATGAGCAGATTCAATGAGCTGGAGTTTTTCTGCACCGTTGTGATTCCGAAAAGTTTATCGAAGTGAGATTGCACTATGAGACGCTTGTTTTAATAGCGCGATGTGGGAGGGTCCCGTTTGCCCACGAACCCGATTGCCCACTGCCAGTCATATCGACCTATGCCTAGGGTAACCAACAACGATCAACCAATCAGAGAGGCCTATTTTGAATTGGCCATTTAGGGCTCGGATCCCGTGGGCTATCGGATCCCGTCCGCGCGATGTGAGTAGATCCCAAGATTGTGTGAGCGAGGCTCCCGTGAACAGCAGGCTGGCGATGAGTTGAGCTGGTGCATCCTTAAGACATCCACGTAGATAATGGAGCCGTTCCATATCAGATAGTTTGGGGTTGTCTATTATAAGACTCTTAAAGAGATCGCTGAATGTCGGCCATTCGGAATACTCTCCTTTGAATTCCGGGAGCGAAATGTCCGGAAGCTTCGTATGAGGGGTGGTGTCTGGACAGACCAATGAGCTGGCTGTATCCTGTGAAAATGAGTTTCGAAGTCTTACAATCTCTCTAGTTAATGATGTGTATGTCCGTTGAGCTAGGTACCAGTCATTTGAGAAGTAGTCATGATCTAGGTAATCCGCCGGCCACACCGTTTCAAAGTATGAATGCACTTTGGAGAACATCTTAAATGTGTCATCTATGTGCACTTTATATTCGAGTAACTCCTCCTTTCAGCTTGGAAAGTTCTATCCTGAAATTCATTAGAGTGAGCCTCCCCTTTTGAGCTTGTACCTTTAATATGAGCTCCGATAATTGAGCCGGCGTAGATTGAGCGCGAGTATTGCCAGCAGGAAAGACATTTCGTGATGAGGCGGCAGATCCGGTTGGCGTGACAGATCTGGAGGCTCGACCCGCTGTCGGCACTTTGAGAGATTTTGAACCTTTACCGTCGTCAGACGTGATGAATTCGACGATGAGAGTGTGCCTTTATGATCTGTTGGAAAATGACCGATGAGCGTACCGAAATCACGTGAACACCGGCTGTGTGCACGTAGGCACACGCGAGATTGTCCTTGAGCACGTAAACACACGCTACGAAAGTACGACCTTGCCAGCATAACACGCAAAATGAGCGCTTTGTCCGATCGTGCGCACACATACGTACGGCAAGAGTCCTTATGCATACATTTTCTCACACACATGCGATCCAGCTTGAAGGACTAAAATGTTCGATAAATTGCATATCGAATAATCGGCGGTAGGTGATAACCGAACGCGGTTCACACCGACTCTTCGGACGCGCATGGCAAGACGGCCAAATGTGAAGGGACAAGCACACACACACAAATGGCCGGTGAAAATCGTCGATCTTGTATTTAGAGAGTAAATAGTAAAGATGAACACTTTTATAGTTCACGTTGAGCAGTGCAGGATGAGCCCATCGTTGTATGCGACGTTCATACCCACACCTCCTTATAATGAGCCGAAAGTATGATTTCTAGATGCCGGGCTAGGATGAGTACGTGGCACGCGCGAGCAACAGCTCTCGTGAGGTGTATTCTTGAGATGAGCAGATAAATAATAGATTCCGACACCGATGGGCAGATAGGAAAGCGTGCTAACACAAGCAAGCGCGGAGCAAAAGCACAGAAAGTAATTGAGAACGCTGAATAATGAGAATGATACGGGAGACACAAGGCACGTGCACTAGTACAACGTGTTGAGAACGACTGACGAGGAGCTTCCGGAAAAGAAGCCCCTTTTGGGCCCCTTTTGTATAGGGTCACATGATATGCAAGCTCGAGAAGTGGCGCTGCCAGGCGGGCGTTGCGTGTTAGGCGCCTAGCAACAGCGCGCCTGATTCTACATTATCCTATTGATACCCGAACAAAAATATTTGTGTGTTTCTTACACAAACTGATTCCTCTACTTATTTTAAGTATAAAAGTATTGAGATTAAGATAATTGAAAAATGAATTTTACTAGATATTTTATGGTTTATGTAAAATTGAAAAATTATTTCAAGCTTCATAACTCGAAAAGTGACTCAATGAAGAAATATTTATTATAGTTTTGGAAAGCTCTCGAGGTAAGCTATAAGAAGAAGTAATAAAAAATAGGGGGTTCCATTTAAAAAATTGAAGGTGCCCGCGCGCGTGTATGTGTGTGTGCGAGTGTGAGTAAAATCAATACCTATAAATATAATATATATATATATATATATATATATATATAACGTGCAATGATTCTGTACTCATCCTCTGTTCGTTCTTCAATATTTAGGTTAGCTTGGAAACTTTGTGATAAGATAGGCATTATTTGATTAAATTTCTCAGAACAAAATATGTAATGATTGCTCTTATTCCATAGTTTGAGTTTGAAAATTTGAAACATCTCCTTTTATATTAAAAAAAAAGACAGACATGTAATAAACATATACAAAAAATACAAACTCAAAATAAAACAAAGTTATCTTTTATTTATCGCTTATAGAATAAATTGATCAACGTATTCTTTAGAAGACTCATGATTGATTGTTATTTTTATTAATTATATCATGTTAAAAATAATTAAAAAATTACGTATAAAAGATTGCTTACTAATATATCTTGTAATGGATTCTGTAAAATTTCAACATAATAAATGAAACGTCTGGTTAATGTTTGCATTGTAGATTGGATCCCTTTTTCATATAAAAACACTCCATCAGTTGACGTTTTTCTGCTGTATTACTGAAAATAATAATAGAAATATAATTATATATATATGTATATGTACAAACATATACACAAACACACACATACACAATATTAGATAGATAAACTCTTAAGCTAAATTTTACTAACTTTTGGATCTCATTGAATTTCTAGAATATGTTCAGTAGAATCTTCAAGTTCGTTATAATCGTCATGATAAAATTGAGTTTTCATGAAGCAGCATACACCAAGTCTTCTGGCTACGCTGTGATGTATAATAGGTAATACATATTCTCGATAGTTCTCTAAAATCTACATCACCCCATTTTATTAGAAAAATTATATTGAATATTTATAAGATATAAAACATATAGATATGCTTCCGTAACACATAGCAAAGTATTATTACAACTTAATATAATGTAAAATAACTTACATAATTATAATTTATAAATTTCAAATCGTTATCTAATGTTATGAATAATTCAAGTAATTTCTGGGAAATTTCTAATTCAGAAAATACGTATTCTTCCAGGATACATATAATTTGTTTTACTTCTGTTGGATTCCAGAAATTGTCATCAATATTATTATTTCTCTAAAAAGTAAATTTTTCAGAGGATATCGAGAATATCGAATGCGTCGAATATTTATCTTTGAGACGGCTTAGTACATTTTGTACAATATCATCTGGCCACATATCAATGTCTGAGTAAGACATGTGTGGTAGAAAATATTTCATTATAATAGTAATTTGCTTTTCTAAAAACAGTTTTTCTTTTGGCAAACTTGTGTTGTGCCCGAACGCCACGGGGTGTGAGGTGCAGTCGGGAGATGTGAATATCTCAGGTCGCCGAAGGAAGGGTGTTGAGGAATGGCTGTTTTCTTTGATTAATTGTTTCTCTTCTTTTTTCAGATTGTATATTTTATATAAATATACATTTGTTTCTACAAAACCTGTCTTATCTAGCGTCCTTATTTGATTGAATACCTTTCTGTCCTTGCCTCTGTTCCGCGTAGGCTCGGTAAAACTCTAAGTTTCTCGTGTCCTTAGCTCGGTCCGCACTTGTTTATGTTGCACTTATTCTTTCGACTGTCTACCGAGCTCTTGCGGTGGTTCGTTTTTAAACCCTTGTTTTGGGAGGTTTATGGAGGGGACCGCTTAGTAACAGGGCCATACGGGGTCATGATGCAATCAAGTCAAAGTGCAAGCGAAGATGATTTGGTATCGAAATCCTTCGTTGCACTTCCGCGTTTCGGCGAATTCGCGCTTGCTCGCTGAGACAGCGATTCTATAAGGCGAATGTTCAATATCGCAATTACCAATTTTATGCTAATGCTTAGCATTTTAATTAGGTTATAGTCTGTGAGACTATAACATCCCTCCCTTGTTAAAAAGAAAAACGGAGGTTCAAATGAAGTTTTTCTATCATATTTTTTTTGAATTTAATACAATATCTTTTTCCCGTTTTACAATATTAGTTATAATCGTTTCTTACACCTAGCTTATTATTATATATATATATTTTTTTCTCTAAAACCGTGTGCTTTTATTTCTTTTTAGTATTGATTGAGTTAGGCATTCCATATGATTTATCAATTTCATCTACTAATGTAACAACAGCTGATTGTTTAGGTTTCCTTTTCTTATGTTGGATAATTCATCCATGTTATTAATATTATAATAATTAGAATAGTTACTCCACTAGAAGCCGCTGTATAAATGAATTGCTTTTGTTTAAAAAAATTATTGTCGTTATTGTTTAAGTTATTAATAATTTCTTCTAATTTATTACTTAATTCTTTTTCAGTGGATTGTTTATTAGTTCTTTAAATTCGTGTTCGTGATTTTGTTTTTCATGAATTTCTGTGATTGTTATATTGAATTCTGGTAAAAATGTTTCTATACTTATATTATATGTCATTGTTTCTGTCTGTATCGTCATGTCTGTAATTATTAGTTTACAGTTATCGTGTAATGTAATCCAACCTGTGTTTTTGATTATCTTTTTATATTCAGGATGATCATTACATTTTGTCGTAATCTTTTGCTCGAATGGTGTCGAATATAACCAAGAGTGCGGCTGTTGCAACGTGATCCATATTGCGCGGGTCGCTTTTTTATGGCCTATATTACATTGATTGCGATAATTTTGTCCTTGTATAATATATAAATATTCGCTTCGCACGGTGTATTTTCGTTGACATAGTAGATCGGTTGATTTTTTTCGCATAGATATAAATTATTATTGTTTGTACATTCGTTTAAGTCTTGTTTTTTTAGAATTAAATAGGTACGTGTTTCTTTATTTACAGAAATCAGCTTATTAGTTACTTCTGTATATATAAAACTATTTTTGTAGTTAGGTGTCGGTAACGGGATTACGTTTAAGACGTCAAACATTGGTTGTGTAATTAATGGAAATTTTAAAATTGTGTATATGTTTGTTTTTTCCCAGTACGCGTTTACTTTCATGTAATTTTTGATCGTTAGCCATTCGTCAATTTTTATTTGAAAAGGAAAATATGCTCCTTATGGTAACTGTAATACTGCTTTTTTTAAATATAGAATAATTTCATTTATCGGAGTTAACAAAGGATGTATTGTGCCCTTACGTACGTATGTAAGATATTCTAAAATATCTTTTGCGTCCCTAATTAAATCGTTTATCATTGCTATGATTATGGTAAAATGCTCGTCTATTTCCTCGCGCGTAGTGTATTCCCTAATGTAGTGGTTCATTAATTTATCGTTATAATCCAATATGTTTTCTAATTTATTTAAATGAATTATAGTGGTGTTCAAGACTTTGAGTTAATTTTTCGCGGCGTGTTCCAATGTTTGTTGGTTATTCTGTAATAACTGTATCTGTTCAGCTATTAATTTCCTATCGCATCCATAATTCCGAATAAAGTTTTCGTTATCGAACCTATTCCATCGATAAGATCTCTGGTTTATTCATTTGAGTCTTATATAAGGTATTTATTAATTTTATTATTTTGGCTAAGGTATTAGAATCATTGTTAATTATTCTTTTAAGATTGTTGCAAGTTCATTGGGTGCTTATTTCGAAATTTGATTCGGTGCACATTTTGCTTGTTTGTTCGATATATTGATTTATTTGCCACGTTTTATCGTTTAGTTCATTTAGCTTCTGGAAATCTATTACTACCCGGAGCTTTGGTTTTCCTGATGCGTCCGTTTTCTTTGGTACTACTAGTAATGGTGCATTGACTTGTGCTGGTCCGAATGATTCCGTCTGTCAGCAATCCTTTTATTTCGAAATTTGATTCAGTGCACATTTTGCTTGTTTGTTCGACATATTGATTTATTTGCCACGTTTTATCGTTTAGTTCATTTAGCTTCTGGAAATCTATTATTACCCGGAGCTTTGGTTTTCCTGATGCGTCCATTTTCTTTGGTACTACTAGTAATGGTGCATTGACTTATGCTGGTCCGAATGATTCCGTCTGTCAGCAATCCTTTTATTTGTTGATTGACTTCCGACTTATGTTTCTCGGGTAGATGATATGATCTCACATTTACTGGCGCAGTATCGGCACATGTGTTTATTTCATGCTCTACCGTTGCGGTGCATGTTCTCCCTCTAAGTGGAATACGTCACTGTATTCTTCACAGATTTTAAAGAATGTCTGCCTCTCTTCTACAATTAGATGTTGTGTTCGCAGTAATTGTCAAATTTGCTGCTTACGGAATATAGTATTTTTGATTTTTCTTTCTGTTCTGTTTCTATGATGTTTATTTCTTTTATGTCTTCCTTCATGTCTTCCAGTGTGACTATGGGAGTTGCCATTTCAATGGTGTTGTCCGTTGTATATTATACTTAGAGGACATGCAAAATTATTTGGTTCCATCAGGCAGCTTCCAATATATACTCCTGGTGCTGTTTCGTTTGTTCGGATTATTTTTATTTGATTCTGATTTACAGCTGCTTTAATAATTGTCTCGCTGCGTGGTTTAAGAATTATTTTCCTGCATGGATGTAATTTTAATATACTATCTTTTATTTTTATTTGATTTCGTTTGTAATCGCAGGTTGCTGTTTGTTTTTTAAGGAAATCTATTCCTAAAATTCCTTCATGTTCTATTGCTATGTCATCCTTTACGACATAAAACGCATGCTTGATAATACGTTTATTGATTTTAATTGTCGCGTACATTTTTCCTAGTGTGTATAATCTATGTCCACTGATGTCTGTGAGCGCAATTTTCTTTTCATATACAGGTGGTCGTCTT
The DNA here is from genome assembly GCA_030586385.1 of Camponotus fellah. Taxonomy (NCBI): domain Eukaryota; kingdom Metazoa; phylum Arthropoda; class Insecta; order Hymenoptera; family Formicidae; genus Camponotus; species Camponotus fellah. The sequence continues at coordinate 19,972 of JAPIVC010000412.1, read as the reverse complement.
TTAAATTTTTCAATTTAATTAGAGAAATTGTTGATCCGGAATCGTACAGCATATTTATCTTTCGCCTTTTACTTCACGGATTGGTAGTGATACTTGCAGCAACTCGTCCTGGGCTGACGTGTGCGTGTTTTTAACATGCGTTATGTGATATTCTAAGGCAGGTCGCGGTTGTTTCTTTTTCGCTTCCTCCTGTTCTTCTTCGCTATTGCTTGAAGAGTCAGTGCTTTTCTTCCTCTGTCTATGCGGAGTCTTTTGCTCACGCTCGCTTTCTTTATGTTTGATTTTATTAACTGGCTTGGAATTATTATTTTTATTATTAGTGCTATTTATTTTAGGATGTCCGTTCAGATTCCAACATTCCTCACGGGTGTGTTCTGTCTTTTTGCAATATCTGCAAAATTTATTCCGAGTATTTATTCGCGGGTTTTTCTCTGGTTTTAGTAATGTGAATTTACTATTTCGGCAATCGCGTCCGTAATGTCCATTTTTTCCGCATTTATAGCATTGGATAATTAGATCTCTATTTACTCGCGTCGGTTTATTATCATTTTTATTTTTATTTGGGAAACCGCGTGGCTGTTGGTCCAATAAGTTTTTCTTCCATGCTCGCGCCATTTATCGCCTGTTGAAGTGTGGAGTATCTTTGTGAGCGTACAAGAGTTTTTAACTCTTCTCGCAATCCGATTTGATAATTTATCAAGGCTTGCTTTTTAATCGTTTCCTGGATTGCCTTTTTGAAGGTAGAGGGACGTTCCTCTCCTTCCACCATGGATTCATATAACTTCATGGCTATTAAATCGACTCGCTGTCCGAACGCGTGAGCACTCATTTGATTTTTGCTTCAAGGAGTTAAATTCTATCTGTAAGTGTGTCGTGCTTTGTTTCGTTTGATAGCAAGTTTCGAGTTGTTGCTTCAATTCTTCGAAGGTTTGTACATCTCGCGTTTCGAAATCCTGCATAGCCTTTCCTTTCAATTTAGTATACAAGATTGCTTGCATCAATGATTCTTCGTCCGCGGGATTAATGTTTTGTATCGCGTATGTACAAGCGTTTAGATTCGCGAATTTATATCGCGATGTTCCGTCAAATTCGGGAATCATTATTCGCGCTTCTTTTAATAGTAAGTAGTGCGGGGCGGCGCTACATCTATTTCTTATATCTCTTTCAGTGCGGCCGTATGTTATGTCGAGGGGGACGACGTCTGGATTTACTCGCATTTCATGTATATTTCCTCGATTGGTATGCATATTGTGCATTTGTTCGCGTAGATTCATTATTTCTGCCTGCATTTCGCGAAAGTTTTGTACAAGTTCGGCTAACAAGATGTTACTTGTGCTCTCGGCCGGGTGGCCTGCATTTTCATAAGTCGCGGCGGCACCTTGTTCGGCTTGTACTCGCAAGCGGTTGATTTCTTTATCGATGGCTTCAGGTTGGATATGTTCCATATTTCTTCCCGGATTTGGCTCAAAAATACTAAGATCGACGGATATTGGCGAATAATTTTTTCTAAGTGTAACTCGATTAACGCGTGGTTCGTTTGGCTCGAAGTTATCGTTATTATTATTGTTATTACGCGCTTCGGGTGATTCAGGACTCGGATTAAATTTTCTAAATTTCTTCGAACGCTCGTATGTCTCGTATGTCGCGAACAGCTTCTTCCTACTTGTATCGGTGATACAAGTCCTGATCTATTAGTAGGGTTGCCAAATCCAAAAATCTAAATTACCAGACATTTTGTCTTTGGAAGCAAAACTTAACCGGACAAAACCGGACAAAAATAGTAATTATAAAACTAGATTTAATACAAAATTTTATAAGAAATTATTTACAATATTGTTTTCTAAACAATTTTATAAATAGTTTGGATGAATAAAATAAACAATAAACTACTATTATTTAATATAAGACATTTTATTATTGAACATAAAATTTAAATCATATTTTATAACACATGACATTTAGTATTTGTTATAAATATTATAAATATTATAAATATTATAAATATTATATTTGTTATAAATATTCATAAACTTTTTGTTCAAACATTTAACACATTAAAATAAAAACATTTTATTAAAACATTTAACAACATAATAAAATAAAGAACATTTAATATTTGTTAAAACATAAAATCTTCTTTGAACAAACAATATTAAATATTGAACAGAAAATATTAAATTAAGTAAAACTATTTTATTATATTTTTTGAATTATATATCTGAGTTTAATTAAAATTGAATTTTTCTGTATTTCTTATTGCCTTTAATAGATTAGGTTTAGATCTAGCATAATTTACGAATTCAGCACATGTCATATCAAAATTAATGACAGTAAATAATTCTACTTTGACCAATTCATCTTTTATTCTATTTCTTGATTTTGTCCATACTTGTCCCATTAAACTGAATACTCTTTCTGGGAAAGCATTACTTGTTGGTATTGAAAGTACAACCTGAATTATTTTTAATAAATTATTTGTAGCAAAATTACATTTCTTGAAAATATCTATCCATTGTTGATCAATGGATAAATTTTTATCAATATGATGAGCAACAGTTTTTAATATTATATATTCTTCATATAACTGATCTCCATCAAATTGTAATTTAAGAACTTTTGCTGCTTTTATGATATCTTGAAATGAATCAAATTTTGAGGAACAAAGATTTGAAAAATATTGGAATGGACTATCTCTGAAATTATACCACTTCTCAAGATAAGAAATACATGTAGATAAAAATTTAATAGCATTTTCTTCAAATGAATTTCTTTCAGATATTATTAGATTTGGTAATGCTTGATTAACTTTAAATCCAAAAAATTTGTCTGTTATTCGGTTCTTCAAACTATCTCTAAAGCAACAAAGAGTATTATGCAAATCAATAACGGTGATAGTATTACTCTCAAGTTTAGCAATTGAAACATGAAATAAATTCATTATATTATGAATAAAATATAAATAACATTCTGGAAGAGTAAGACTTGAAGAAATATCTTCATTCGCTTCATTGCTTCGATCATTTATAAATTCTAGAATTACTTGATGAACATTATCTTGTTCCAAAAAGTAAGTTTTAATTGCTGGCCAGCATTTTAGTAACCTATTTACAGCTGGATACAAAGAAAGCCATCTGGTTGGAACATGACGAAGAATGTTTTCATATTCGAGATTTACAAATTCAAAACATTCTTTCAGTTGTTCAACGTTTTGTGCACTATCAGAGAATTCATTGTAAACTTTAATGACTAGATTCTCTATATCATAAGGCAGTTTTTTGTTTGCTTGTCTAATACTATTATTTAAAACATGACATAAACAGTTAGCTGCTACAAGATCAGAATTATGTTCATCTTTCAAAAGTTTATATACTGAGTGTTTGCCAAAATTTACTGAAGCATTATCAGCTGAAAATAAAATCATATTCTTTACTGATAGACCAAATTTAACCAAAATTTCTTTAATTTTTTGAGAAATTGCAATTGCTGTTTCATTGGCATCTTCATAAAATTCAATAATTTTATTTTGAATAGATTTTTCAACTGTAAAATATCTAATAATTAAAGGAAACATTTTTTTATTATCATGATTACTAGCATCGCATGCAATAGAATAAGGTATGGAATCAAAAGTAACTGGTCTATTTGTGGAAGATACAGTTGAAGTACTAGGTTCATTAATTAACATAACTTAAGAAATAGAACTATTCTTTAAATCACATAAAACATTTTATAGACTTGCTTTAGTCAAAATATTTTTAACTTTGCTTCCATTTTTGTTCTACCACATTGTAATTTTTGTGTAATTTAGAGTCTGAAAAAAGTATTTTGGCATTTTTAGTAAAACAATCTGCACTATTATAACTATGGTGATGTTTGACCGAATGGTATGTAAAGGAAAGTTTACATAAACTAAGAGATTCATTTTCCGGTGTATTTTTACTTTCAAAAAAGTTATGAAGTAATTGATTTTGTTTTTGTTGATTGTCCATATTTTTATGTTTTAATAAATTTAAATGTTGTTTAATTGCACCGATCCCATCGTATTTTACAGTAAAACGTATTTGACATATCTGGCATTTTGCATATTCTTCATTATATTTTATAAGCCATGATTTGAAATTTTCAACTTTAAGCCAATTATCATTGAAAGAGCAAAAATGTTTTACTTTTTTCTTTGGCGTTAGTTCATTTTTAACAAATTTGAAGTCCTGTAGCAAATTATTTTTAACATTTTTAACAAATTTGAAGTCCTGTAACAAATTATTTGGTACATTAAGCAACATTCTAATGGACTTGATCTTGAGTCACAAGGAGCGAAAGTGATGTGTCAATTCTTTTCTATTATAATTTAAGTTGGAATTGCAGAAAGAAAAAGAGAGAAAGAGCAGCTCTCTGTTTGTGATGCTAATTTAAAAAAAGAAAAATTAACTCATATTACTTTTGCTCTCAACAACTCATATGATGTCTGTGTTGCTTGCACTTTCAACAGGATGGGGCTCCTCCACATTATGGAGTTAACGTTCGTCGATATTTGGACGAAACATTTCCTGACAGATAGATCGGGCGTAGGGGTGCCATTGAATGGCCAGCTAGATCTCCAGACCTGAATCCTCTAGATTATTTCTTTTGGGGGTACTTAAAAGGGAAAGTCTACACTACGAAGCCTGAAGATTTAGATGATTTGCGCAATAGGATAACCCGTGAAATAGACGCCATACCAGAGGAAACTTACAGGAATTCGGTTTCAGGGTTTTATCATAGATTAGCACATTGCCAAGCAGTTCAAGGACAACAATTCGAACATTTGTTGTAAGATGTTTCAATCAATCTAAATAATGAGTCGCGAGAAGCACCCCAAATCGTGAGAGGCAAGGGGACTCACGTTAATCAAGCACCCCGATTCGTGAGAGGCGAGGGGACTCACGTTAATCAAGCACCCCGATTCGTGAGAGGCGAGGGGACTCACGTTAATCAAGCATCCCGATTCGTGAGAGGCGAGGGGACTCACGTTAACCAAACACCCCAAAGGGAACAGAATTCTACTACGTCCACGTCGTTGTTTCTGGATAGCGCTAAAAGTAGGATAAAAGTAGGATTTGGATGTCATTTTTACCATCACAAGATTACATATCTGAACGTAAAATTTCCCGCTTTTTCCAAATCCGGGGTCAAAAATAGCAATTCCCATTTAAAAAACGCAAATTAACCTTCAAAAAACCTTCAAGGTCAAGATCAAGGTCAAATTTGAGGTCACAAAAAAACAGAACTTTATGAACCATAAAACTTTTGTTCGGGTCATTTTGCCCTATGATACATAGATTCTGAGATAGGGGGGGGGGTCCATTACTTTTCGAAAGCCCTGTATATTGCCACGCCGTTGCCCGCATCGAGAACACCGATCCCGAGGAGGTAGCGTGCAAATTTTTGGCCGATACGAAAATTTAATAGTGTCTTAAGCGGAATTGCGGTAGCGTACGGTATCTTATGAATCTCCCCGTAGGAGAGTAAAGTTGGGCGCCAGGCGCGGTCTTCCGCGCCACGATAACGATACGGTAACGGACAAGATTTTCGGTAACCCAGAGCTCAGTATATGGCAGAGGGGCAGGGTTCGTTGTGAACGAGAGAGAACGCGAGAGGACTTCCGGGAGAGAGAAATAATCGACACTCAATTTATCTTATAATTAATTAGAATATATTGAACAATTATAATACAGAGTGAAAAAGGTAACAAAGATAATAATAAAAAAGAAAAGAAATAGACCAGATTCGAACGATAACGAACAAAGAAAGAACAGATAAACCTCGGAATATAAATGAGAAACGGTAATACATATAAATTCAAAAGGAAAGAACGATATACAATTTATAACGTATGACACGAAGGTCAGATATATTTGTAACGGAAACGATCGATATAATACACGCGGGAATAGTACAATGATAAGACGACGGAAACGGATATAAATCTTCACGACCACGATAAGTAAAATCTACTGACAATAAGTGACGGAATAAATGGTAACACTCGGCGTGGAGTACACGACAGATTTCGGAACGCACTCGGAGGCGCGAGCCTCACTAAATATCTCAATACAAATCGAGTTACTTTCTCAAATAATTAGCGGTAATTAGCGGTATAGATCACGGGAAAATAATTGATATCGAACAGAATATACTAAGCGAGTAATATATAATACATTTATAGGCACGAACCTCTCGCGATATTTCGATATAAATCGAACGGAAATTCTCATAAAAGTGGGCGATACGTTACGGCAATAAATTCGAGAATATAACAAAGATTATTATTAACGGTAACTTCAAGTACACGAGCACTGATTTTGTCTCACACTCTTTAACGGTATCTTCACGACCTTTCGCGCTAAATAACAACAACCTTGACTCTCAAACGAGATATCACAAACGAACTTTAACGGTCACAAAATTCAACGGAGATTTCGCGATCTATGCAATTCTTGCAAAGCAGATTTCGCGTTTACGGTATCTCTTGCTCGCGAAGAATGCTCTCACGCAAATCCCGGTAACTAAAACGCGATACGGAAATGTCTAACTTTCATCACCACGCACGATCCAAAATTCGATACGAGACGTAACGGTATTACGGTAGACGGAACGAAAACGGTACGAGACGGTACGATATGATATACGAAACGAGACGATAAGACGACTGTCGGTGTGAACTTCCCCGAGCGGGACGAATCCGCGACTCCCGGTATCAGCTGACGTCCGGCAACGACACACGCGAAAAGCACACAGGCTTACCCGATAAATCGACAATGCGAATACCGTCGCCCTGCAACGGTATCTAGCAAAGTTCGACACCAGCTGCTTCCGGGAAAAAAAGTACGGCTACCTGGGCGGCGGCTTACACTGAGTCGGCGGCTGCGGTAGAGTCCTCGGTAGATCTCGGCGAATTTCCTTGGTCTGCACTGTCTCAAGGGTCATCGTACAGTGACTCGAAATTACTGGCTCCGTGAGGCCCTCAAGTCCCGCGCCGATTTTCCGCGCATCCTGTCGCTTTTTCCTAGAAGGGGTCGATATCTTCGCCCCTTCAAAATTCGGGATACTGGACGACGGGTTGCTCCCTTTGCAGGGATGTGGAATCCGGTGGATGACGGTAACTTTCGGTCGGAACTTCTCGTCCACGTGAACGCGACAGGCTGGCCAGGCCTCGTCCGTCCACGGTATTTCTTCTCCTAGTCTGCAGCCTGGGTGATTATCGTTTTGCCGTCCGGATTCCCCGCCGACGTTATTCTGAAAATAGGTGGAGTTAATTTTCGGCTGATACTCGACTCACGGCGGCGCGAGATCCTGATACGTGACCTTAGTTAGCGGAGGCTTGTGTTCACTCTTCGTATCCTCTTCTTTGGCGGTATCTTTCTCGGAATCTTCTGCGGTATCTTCTCTGAATAAAAGTTTCGGTATTGCACGCTCGCCCATATCGCCGCACTCTATCTAAGTATCTTAACTCTATAACTAAAAATAAGTCTTATCGGATTATTAAAGTCCCCCCCTTCTTGCAGACGCAAGAAATGACCCCGCGCACGCTTTATTCCCTCGGCGGGGTAGCTGTGACGGAGCTCAAAAGCGTCACGTCACAATATATATATATATGTATATATGTTTATATATTAACTGATTGAAAATGTAATGTTTTAAAAATTGTAGAAAATATAAGGTTTGATCAAAAGAAAATTATTTAGCTTAAAGGAAAGGATACGTTTATATTATAAAATTAGGAGATAAAATTATTTATAAAATCTAAAAATAATATTATATAAATGGAACAAATATTTATTTTAAATATAAAAAATGAATAGGCAGTAAATCACAGCGTATAGATAACAGTGACGCAAAGGACAAAGAAAGATGACAATGAATAAATTTGAAATTAAAAATATGTATATTGAAGGACAAACGTTTTGATCCGTTTCTAGATCATTTTCAATGTCTTATAATTTAATTTCCGTTTTTTTTATTTTTACAGGACATTTTCTATCGCTTTTTTATCATTCTGGACTTTTTGTTTTCACCATGTGATTTTGCGAGCTATACATTTGGATCATTACGTTTCCTTATGTTATGGAAATTTCATCCGTCACATGTTTTTGTAATTGCTTTTTGAAGGCTCGATTGCGCTTTCTTCCGCTACCGCGCTTCGATTTTTGAGGTGAGCGATATGTTGTGTTTTTTGTGAGAGCTTTAAAACAAATTTTAGCGATTCTCATGTTTAATTTATGAATACATATGAGTAGTGATATTAGGAGAGTTCTAATCCAAGTCCTCTCCAGGGATCTTCTCCTGAGAGATCCTCTCCTAATCCAGGTCAGGGGGGTGAGGCGCGAGGGGAACCGCGGTGCGGGAGAGTGACGTTACGCGCGGGGAAGGAGGAACTGCGGCGTTCGGTGGATGACGTCACCCGCGGAGAAGAGGGATCCGTGGCGCGATCGATGGGCGAGGGGGTCCGCGCGGTGAAGAGGATCCGCGAGGTGAAGGGGAATCCGCGGAAAGAAGACGGTGGTGTGAGAAGAACAGTGCTACGTGTGGGAAAAGAATAGTGCTATGTGTATGACAAGGATGGCATCAACGCGTAACAAGGATGGCGTCATCGTGAGACAAGGATACGCATAGGTGGGAGAAGGACGATGCAAAGATAAGTGAACGACGAGTATATGAAAGAGAGAGAACGATAATATCGAGAATAACAACGCGAGAGAGCGCAACGATGATATCGCGAGACTTACAACGCATGCGAGAAAAAACGATAGCGCGAAAGAACAATGACGTGTGCCGAAGATTATATTAGTCCTCTTTTATCGATAAAAGAGGATTCAGAATATGGACCAATGAGACTTAAGATTAACGCACGAAAGAGAGAACGATATCGCGATACTATACTTATTAGTTATTACTATACTTATATTAACTAGCGTGCGAGAGAGAGAGAGAGAGAGAGAGATATCGCAAGAGATAGGAACGCAGGGAGAGGCATGCGAATAATTAGATTTTTTAAATTAAAAATATATAAAAATTTATTTTAAAATGTGTGCGTGTATTTTTTACAATTTGTGTGTGTGTGTGTATGTGTGTATGTACTTAAAAATAAGAATATAATAAAATTTAATAAAATATATATTTAATAAAATATATAATAAAAATATAATAAAAATGTAATAAAAAAAAATATATATATATATATATATATATATATAAATTGGGGGAAGGGGGGGTTGCCGGGCCAGAGGAGATCGCTTCTGGAATAGAAAAAGATATTGAATTAATACAAGCATAATTATGATAAGATTTATAAAAAATACATCTGTCTATATCCATTCCTTATCCTCCAACTTCCTATTCTTCATCATCCTTCTCCCGCTCCTCTTCTCTAATATTCCATTCTTCTTGCTCCCAATTTTCTTCCTCTTCTATAATAACATCATACTATAATATTCACAATATATGTGGCAGCTGTGTCACGTACGGAAACACGATACTGCGCACCTACATAGATAGAGATGAGGAAAGAAAGGAGAGAATAAGAAAGACGATAAAAATATATTGCATCATTAATTTATTATAAGCATGGTTTCGAAGAATCATCATCATGATGTTTCAATCACCAATTATAAATCTTAAATACATTTTGCAAAGCGCAATTTTTTATATGATTTTCGCAACGCATAATATTCTTAACATCTAATTTATTTAAGGAAGCTACATCCTCATAGTCTGCATCCAAAGTTTCGATAATCACATCGTTTCTTGCATCATTGTCCAGTATATCGGCCAGCCATTGCCGTTTTTCGTGCCCTTTAACGTACACGAGAGATGACGCATCATCCTCCTCCGTTGCATCCATCGCCGCTGTCGTAATTAAACATTTCGACTTCCAATATGAAACGTGTCCATCATTCCACGAAAACCCATGGTGGTTTTTAAGCCATAAAACCTGACATCTCTCAAATTTTGTGAGCGTGTGCCATGATACTGGACATGTAAAAATATAATGAGAAAGTATGGATACTTTTCTCAAAACCGCAGCTTCCTTCACGACAAAATTTTTCCTAACGATAAATCCTTGCAGATTCACAAACGTTGGTGCAACCATGATGACAAGATCCGATCGCAGACTAATGTCGATCGTCAAACATTTCAATCTTTTATATTTTTCTTCATGTGTAATGGAGATATTTGCTGATCTATGTAATTTTGCGGACTACATTGGTCAATGGATTATATTCGACAACCTGATTGTGCAGGATGAGACAATAGGCGGGGCGGTAGTTTCGGCCGGTATATTTTCTCTGCATCCAAACTCTATTCTCACGTCCACGGTAGCAGTTTTGACAGACTCGTTTTGTCTCGAGCAATCAATGACCGCGAGAGGACCGCAATGAAATTTTGGAATAGTTAATAGCGCGGTGCTATTATCACATCCGTAATAAGATTTGCGAAAACGAGAGTACATGTCAAATAGACGGTGAATCTATTTTTTTCAAAATCTAAATTTAAATCATCGTAGGGATAAAATTCCGAGTTTAAATAGAGTTTAACGTTGGTCAATTTGCAGTCATCGAACAATGTAACATCTTGTGACTTGAATTCTTTTTATCAGTTTGCAGTGCAAAGATGACGTATCGCGGTTTCTCAAGCTGAGAGGCGGCTTTCACGGTCCACGAATGCTTAGTCGAGCTATGTAGCAGAGGAAATTCGTATAAATCCCAAGATCGGAAACTCATATTCAAGTATCGCCCGCTTTCCAACATTCGCAACATTGATAATTTATTCATCCCGTTCAATATTACATGAGGCATATGCCACTGTATCTTGAGTAATTCAATCTCAGCTTCCGACAACGGATGTCCGAATAGACAATTATTATCGTTGCGCGAACGTATCAAAATCAATTCGTGACGAGCGTTAATCACAACGCGTTTATAATCTTCGCAAAATCCCAGCAACATGTTGAGCGGCACGCAAAAGTTGAAATAATTTTTGTCACCGTTGTATGTCAAATCCCACGCAGCATTCTTCAAGTTTATGCTTTTCTAGTGCATTAGAGAGATATAATTTTTGAGTGTCGATGTTATTCCAACATTTCTGTTACGCTCAATCTCTACTCCGTTGAGTTCGTATCGAAGCTCATCAAACATGAATGCAACGCAATTGTTTCCCAATACAACCTTCATTTCGTCATTCGCTTTACGCACATAAAACTTTCCCTCGATGTAAAGAAAGCTTTCGCACGGTAACGTGTACAAATCCTGATGTTGTATAGATATTCGTATTTCATCGCTGTATCCAAGCGTCGTATTGGCGTACGGATTGTACGTATGAGTCTCAATCTTGACGATGCGATCGTCAAAGATTGGCTCACCTCCAATATATCAATCATTCTTTTCGTACGATGAATCCCAATGATTTCAAAAATTCGCGATTTAACGCGCTCGGCTTCTTCTTAACGGCTATCTTATTACTGTCACCCGATATCGCTCGTCTTACTGCAATAGTATTGTCTCTCGCGTGCTCCGTTTCGTTCAGCACGAGCATACTATGTTTGTCGTCGTCGTATATGCAATCTTACGATAATTTCCTCTTCTCGAAAATCGAGCAATCGACCTCTTTGATCCACAATACGTGTCGTTAAATCCGTAATGCTCCGTACGATGATCGGCAGATAAATGATCTGTGCCGGCGTTTCCGATCTTATATCCTGGCGGTATGCTTGATGAAAATTCATGTATCGTGTGTACGCGCATGCCATTGCAGTACGCACCAGTAGTCACGTTACATTCTATACGAATAATATTTACGTTTATAATATTAACAGGTTCGTCCGATTCGTGCCACTTGCAAGGTTGCAATATATGATTCGACGAGAATCCAAGCAAGGATATTGTCGGGTTTGGTAAAGTTTATTCTGTAGGCGCATTTGATTTCGCTCTTTAGCGTACTGTGATTGACGCGGAGTGCTATTGGATATTCCTCATCATAATCATTTTCAACATCTCAGGAAAGGTGCTCATCCCGCAAAATTGCGCGTTTGAAATAGTTATTTATAGCGTACAATTCGTACGATCCTTCGGGAATCGTAATTTCCTTGTCGTCATTGCCAAAGTAAAATTTATTATTTGAAAAATTTACGTTCGGAATCGTGTGATAAGTTTCAAAATCCGTTAATCTGAGCTCGTAATCGGCATCGGTCAAATCTATAGCGGGAAAATAGCTTACAGCGAGAACGCTGCTTCTGCCAGTCAACGTAAGTGTCAGTGACATGTCGAACGAATACTGAGTCGTGACGATGGATTGTCAGGCTTTAAATTGATCGTTTGAAGAAATTTTAAACACAACTGTCCACAGATACTCTGATTATAACTTTGATAAGATGTTGATAGTTGTATTCAATTTTCACTCATCCGAAATATCGCACAAGTTCCTTGGGTGGTCGAAGATTTCCAAGACTGTCGAAATATACGACACGATCACCTCTCTTTGCGTACGGTACCCAATGAGTACCGGGACCATCAACGTCATCCAAACTGACGATACCGCTCTCGTTTCGTCGTACACCGCTTATCGGTAAATTATTGCGCACCACCTATTGAAAACACCTCTAAAGAAAGGTATGCGCATAGGTTTCGCAAATTGTTCCAATTGCACATTAGTTGTCGCACTTGTAGGCATTTTTAATGTTTTTTCGACGTTTTTTTTTGTGTTAGACTTTGTTGAGAATCTTTGTCCACGCTTGTACGGAGTGAGATAAAATCCGCGACCTTCCATAGAGCGATTGTGACGTTGCATCTCTTCCAGCTGACGTTGCGCAGCCTTGCTATCGTTTATCGCCTTTGCGATTCCCGCCGCACCGCCGGCCAAAGAACCGATAACTCCTAACAACGGTAAAAGTGGTAAAATACCACCACGTTTCGCTACTGGAAGTATTCGTTTTTTTTTCTCTTTGTTGTCGACGGCTTTTACATCCCCATGCCGAGTTTTGTTTTTGCCTTCATTGCCGCCCAAACAGTCGTAGCGGCTGCTCTTCCACTGAGAGTCGAATTCCTCGCGGTGATGCGTTCTCGCCTCTTTAAGTTACATCCGCGATGTAACGTTGATCGAGGTCGTTGCTTCGCGAGTAAGCAATGTCGTGCTCGCGACACGCTGCGTCCAATGGATTAATACTTCGATCGCCTCTAGCCAATCGTTTCTCTAATCGAATTCCCGGCCCGCAAAACTGATAACCGGGAATATGTAATTCGATGGGGAGCGCGTTTATCGCACGATTTAAAAGACCGCTACCTCTTACGATTTTCGCTGACATTCATAGCAATCTTTTATCAACGGAGGTGGGCCATCGATGTGTGTTCGTTACCACGGCTAATTGTAATGTCGCATGCACGAACGATATTGTTGAACCTCCGAATCAGTCTTTATATGTTCTGGAAGCTTGTCCCACAATCGTTCCACGTAATCATCAAAATTTTGCAGTAAAAGAATCTTTGGGATATACTGCAGTTGTTCGGCAGTAAGCCAGAGAATGTCTCTCATCCGACAGAAGGAGAAACATTTTTGATACTGAGCGGTTTCGAGTCGAGACACTTCTATAAATAGGTCTCGTGATCATTCGTAAAATTGATTCGAAAGAGAAAAAAAGCGGTTTATGCGACAAGTGCGGGTAATCAAAGTATCAAATTTCGACAATAGACTAATATCGGAGAAAAAAGTATGCAAGCATGGAAACATGCTGCCGACTACTATACGCGGTATCGTTTGCGGCCCTTCAAACTGCGGTAAGACAAACGTGTTGATTAGTTTGATAGAAAGTCCGCACGGTGTACGTTTCAAGAACGTGTACGTATACTCGAAATCGCTTCAACAACCGAAATACAAATATTTGGAAAATTTACTAGCATCTATAGACGAAATTGGTTATTTTACATTATCTAATAACAGCGATGTCATTCCACCGATTGAGGCGCTTCCGAATTCCATCTTTATCTTTGATGACGTGGCATGCGACAAGCAAGATGCGATAAGAGAATACTTTGCAATGGGTCGACACTCGAGCGTTGACTGTTTCTATCTTTGTCAAACGTACGCCAAGATACCTAAGCATCTTACACGCGACAACGCGAACCTGCTGATCTTGTTTAAACAAGATGGCACAAACTGGAAACATATGTACAACGATCACGTGAATACCGACATGTCTTACGATAATTTCCGTGCATTGTGTCAGAAATGTTGGCAACGCAAATATGGCTTCGTAGTCATTGATAAAGACAGTATGTTGATCAATGGACGATATAGAAGAGGATTTAACGATTTCGCGATACCGTAATGCGATCAGTCGTCATCGACACATCGATCGAGCATCATGAACGGCGATCGTGAAAAGATTGCGAGTGAGATTGCAAAAACGAGCAAAACGATTCGCAAAAAATATCGCGCTTTGAAAACCGGTAAAATGGAGGAAAATATCATATTGGAAAGGCAATTTAAGCTGATTACCGAGTCTTTAAAACAGCTCATCGAAAATACTGTGGAATCTAATGCGTCGAAAATCGAACCGTTGAGTTTAACATTCGGAGAGAAGCATGAGGTAAAAATAAAAGAGTCAGGAATAAAGCGAGCACGGATAAATATGCTAATAAACGATTCACCGATATATTCGACACCGAATCGATCAAAGCGAAGGAAGCAATTTTCTAATATGGCTACTGTTTCTACTCCGATAAAAGTACAATCGCGTCAAACAATACCATCCACATCCGTCGAAATTTACGAGACCACACCCGATTCATTTGTAACATCGGTCCAACACGAATTAGAAACGTCCGAAAGTCAGAAAACGTTTCCAGATCATTTTGGTCCACTGGCGCAAAAATATATAGGAGATATTATGAGTGTTGATAAAAATAAGAGCAAGGATTACGTCTACGGCGTTAAATTTACCAGCGAAGGAATGATGCTCGGTGATAAAAGTTTCGATGTGGACAAGAATGATAATATAATTATCGATGGAATAAAATATACGGGAATCGAAGGTATCTACGATTTGATTTTTAAAAAATTTCCCAATCATAAAAAATATACTCGAGAGGATTTGTATAAATATCAAAGTATATTAAAAACAGCAAATGCGCATAAACATGACGACAAAGTTAATAATCCTATTAAAACTAATAAACGATACAAGTACAAATATATAATTGCGCCATTATTCCCCGATCGAAAGGTGGGAAGAGGTATAGACGCGCCGCGCACCATGACGTTAAGCGACAACATGATCGATTACGTGCATTGGAACGATCCCAACGAATTGGTAGATCGTTTGCGATTGCTGGACGCCTCGCGTTGAGCCGGCAACAATGCTCACGATAATGAAATCATGTCAATTATCGAAGAATTTTGCGAGGCCGGCATTATTATAAATTAAACTATGCGTCAACGATACGTGTCATTCGGTCAATGTTCTCGGTACCGAAATGTAAAATGATTAATAAATTTGGATTATCGTTGGGAACATCGACTAATTTGTACTATGAATGGAATGGATTATTGAGAAATTACGTTCGCGATAACGCGATAACTGCCAGACTACTACCGGCTTTGACGCAAGGTTGTGCAAGATTCAACGCGTAGCGCAACCGGAAACTGACACTGACGCTGTCAACAAACGATACGTGGATAATCTTTTGAGAGATCGACAGGGAGAAATTGAGCAAAAAATTATCGCGCCCGAAACAAACGTGCAAGCACTGCAAATAATGATGGACGAGATAAAGAATGTGCTGAGATATGCAACATCCGACTCGACACAGTACACGAGACATACTAATATCACAATATTAATTATGCCTCGATCAAACGTGCGAGAGAACAAACCACCTTCGAAAAGCGACAACTAGTCGAGGAATTACATGCTTCGGCGAGAAGAAATTTTCCACGAAGACGCGTCATTGTACGCGGATACGACTCTGTGGCAGGCGGACGTGGTCGACATGCGTTCGTACTCTCGACTCAACAAGGGTCATAAATACATACAGTTATCGATGTGTTGAGCAAGTATGCGTGGGCCGTACCGCTCAAGAGTAAGAGCGGAAACGAAATGTCCGAAACGATTGCAAAGATTATCGGAGAATATATACGATAAAAGGTGTCCGAAAAATTTTCAAACTAACAGAGGAAAAGAATTTTACAACTCGAGTGTGCAGAGACTCATGAAGAAACATAACATTAATCATTACTCGACATATTCCGTTATGAAAGCCTCGGTCGTGGAATGATTCAATCGTACTTTAAAAAACAATATGTGGAAAATGTTTACATTGAATGGAAATTACAAATGGATCGACGAGCTATCTCGACTCGTTGCAGAGTACAATACGCGAAAACATCGCACTATCGGTATGAGACCTGTCGACATCACTCCGGCGATCGCCGAAAAACTTTTAAATAGCAACGTAAAAATTGCAGCTCCGGCAAAATTTAAAGTAGGCGATTCGGTACGCGTGAGCAAATACAAGACCATCTTTGAAAAAGGGTTTCACGCCAAATTGGACAACCGGAAGTTTTTAAGATTATCAAGGGCAGAAAACTAATCCCGCGACATTCATACTCGAAGATTCGCGGGGAAACCCCGTTGCTGGAGGATTCTACGAATACGAGCACCGCGTCGCTAATCCCGACGTATATCTCGTGGAAAAAATTTTGCGGGAAAAGGGTGATGACGTATACGTGAAATGGTTGGGAATGGATAAATCATACAACTCTTGGTTACATAAAAATAATGTATTATAAACATTTATTGAAACATATAAAATATATAAAATATAAAATATATAAAATTTCTTAAAATATAAAATTTATAAATGTTAAAATATAAATATAAAATGTACAAAATATATAAAAATATAATACATACATGATTATGTACAAAATATATATTTATTTACAAAGGTATCCTATAATGTCCCCATGGTAGCGTATCGGTGGTTTCGGGTACGATATACCGCTTATCGTCGTACGGATTCAGAACAATTTTTGTCTCGCGGATCGTGTATACTTGATGCAGTTTAGATCGTATATACAACTGCTGACGCGTCATTTCAATCTCTTCGTTCAAGCACCGCGTAACGTCAAACGTTATCGTTCTAGCGACAACATTGCTCTTGACGCCTTTGACTTTCTTCGTATCCTTTTTCCCATTTACTCGTAACGCGTCTTTGCCCTGAGCCCGACGAATTCAGTCATTATGGTGCCCTTATTTTCGTCCTTTATCAGACCCGATACCTTTTTATTCAGAAGCGGTATACCGTACACATTGTCCACCGCATAATAGCTCGTAAATCTAGCAATGTCGCGCTTCATATTCATATACGTCTTCACACTCAATGTGATATATGAGACTGTCCGTATCGGTACATTACCCGGCATTTGTCGCGATACATTGGCGTCATATACTCGTGATGAAATTCGTACAAACATGTCTTGGATATGTCGAGTATGCACATACCAACGTAAATAGGTTTGTAGAAGTTTTCACCTCGAGTTTACGCAATTCCACAGCAATAAGATTTTCTTAAAAAACGCTTCTGCTGTGGAAATTTGGTTTTGCGATCATCGCCTCTGCGCCGTATCGTCCGTCCCACTTTGTTAATAATTTTACATCGACACGATTGCGCACATTTTCCATCGTTTTACCAAATACCGCATTATTCATCAATTTATATAAATTTTTTTCGAAATCATTTTTAGCCAATATTCTAAAATGTGTATTTAATTCTATGTAATTTCGAAGCCAGGGAGATTGTGAAAACTGTAAAATTCGATGTATTTTTGTGACGCGAAGACCGTGACGCGTACACTGTTGCAGGTTGCAGTAGTGTATCACGTAACGCTTCTTATCATATAGCGTTGCAAGTAGCTTGAATTCCCGCTTGCCAGGTGGTTTGTCGCGTGTCGAGCAAAACGGTAGATCAGTGTGCGCATCGTGAAGATGTTGCGGGTACTCGAGGTCCACTTCGAGGATATAGCCTGTAGGCAAATCTAACGCGATGGATGATACATCAAAATTGGTCACATCGTCAATCCATCGAAAATCGGCATATGTTCGAAAAGGACAATGATTGACACATTGTCCATCCGTATAAATTATTTACATCGAAATACATCAAGTACGATGATGGTTTCGATGGATCATACGACTCCATGTACTTGTTATTAGCGCGAGCGTATCTACCCGAACATTGACTCAGACCGCCGCGTATATCACCCATCTGTAAGTAGTTCGAACGTGATGTTTGTATGTTTCAACATGGCATCTCACGTGTAGCCGGGGAGAGTATAGTAATACGCGGGTTCGAGTCCGTAACTTTCGATACATTTATCTCGAAAGTTTTCGAAAATGTCGGTTAATAACAAGACATCGATTTTGAGGTACAAGTTGCTATATTCGCTCCTGGTTCTAGTTTTCATAGGAGTAACGTTGCTAGGTTTGTGAATTATATTGTGGACATCCAGTTAAGAAATGCTTAGCAGAACACAGGATGCACGGAACTTGTTGGTTCATATTGCTTTTCTTTTGAATTTGATAATGTGATTATATAACATCGGGTGATATCTTTTTTTCGCTGGAATGTTTTGAAACTTCCCAAAAGCTTGTAATGAGAGAAGACGTGTAATCGGAAACTCACAGAAATGTTTCCAGGTTGAAAGTTCTTTCATTGATCCGAGATGCTGCTCCCAGACCTTGACGGATTCTGAATCCAACCTTTGAACTGCTAGGAAGACTAGAAAATCCTCTCATTTGTTAACTGGGCGTTATAAGGTCTCCAATGTGCGGTAAATTTGCATGATATTTGTATATAGACATTCGAAATCACTGACTCCGGCTGACTCCTTCGTGATCTTCTTTAATGAAAATATGGCTTGGTAATTGAATTAACAAACGTTTGTTTTCGTAAAAAGAGATAAGATCGGTGCACGTCTTCTGGAAATTATCAGCAGATAAGGCAGTATTCTTGAGAAGGTGAGCTGCTATACCAGTCAAATTAGCCATTAGATATTGTAGCTTTTCATTGGAGCTTAGCATTGTGTTTCCAATAATTATTGATGAAAATAAATCCTTGAAGGTCATCCACTCCGAGGCAGTTCCAGTTGAATTTAAGTCAATCCGAGGAAGCCTTGTGTGATGAGAAACAGATATTTGGTGTGAAGCAGGTTGAGAGAGCGATTGCGTAGATGAGGTTTTCGGAATGGTCAGGCTTTCAGATTCAATGTGAGCGCTCATCTTATCAATGGAATCCAAATATCGTTTATATATTCGAGTGTGAACATTATCACTAAAATATGAATGCTCTCGTATTACCTCCGTGTTCTCCATACTGAGATGTCCGATCGATATAATAATAGCATTATGAATGATAGCAAATTTATCCCAGTTTTTTTCTTTTAACGCCGTAACGCGAGCATTGACCAACCGTGTCATAATGTCAGTAGGAGCTATCCTATTGAAGTATTTCAAATTTAGCTTTATTAGATAATTTTTTATGCAACAAACTTATTTATTTTTCTAGAAACGATTCTATGATTTTGTTTGAATTCATGAATCCATTTTGTAGATACCATAAGTAGATTTGACGACAAAGAAATATCATCTCGTGTCTTTAAAACTCACCTGCGTATGTCTAGATCATAAACTCGTAAAGATTTTTCTACAATTTCTCGAAATTGAGTCAAAACATATTCCGAAATTTTTTTCAATTTATCCAGTCGAGTTCTATTGTTCATGGTTTGTGCTTTCCATCTATACAGTTGTCTTGGATTTCAACCGTTTAAAACATTGTTGTTCTGATTCAAATTTCAATTTATTTTTTTCCCTAATTTTCAGTAGGTAACAGCTTTTCTCTTGTACTTTACATCGATTTTTCATTCGCAGGTATCAAAATTAACA
>JAPIVC010000411.1:0-83834 GCA_030586385.1 Camponotus fellah | reverse complement strand
AAAGAATGTTGATAACCAACGATAATCAGCTGAGAGTCGGGAAACAGCCGTCGAGCAGTCCGAACGTGTTTCCATTTAAGAGCTTTAATTGTGTTAATCCATTGTGCTAATCTGTTATTAGTGTGTTCTGTGTTCATATTAAAGTTCCTGTGTGTTTTCGAAAAGTGTTAATTTATTTAACGCGATCCGCGACAGCCGTTCTCGTAGCACCTTTAAATTATTTTGATTAGAGAATGGTTCTACATCTACAAGAAGAATATTGATAAACAATAGTCAACTGAGTCGGAGAGTCGAAAAAGAGCCGTCGTCCTGTCCAGACGAGTTTCCGTTTATGAGCTATAATTGCGTTAATAACACAGGCCAACAAAATTAGATCGACCTTCTTACCCAGAAACCAGACTATACTTTTCCGAAGGTTTTCGATGCGCTGAATCCAAATCTGGCCGTAGAATTGCTCTATCATGTCAGGATTTTGAAATATCCTAACCTAAAAGTGCAAAAAACACCGTTTTTGCCCATTTTTGAGGTTATGTAGCACGATGGGTTTTTTTTTCAACGAAAAAGTATACTCGGGATCTTAAAGAACAAGTCTTTCTCTTTCAAATGCCGTTGAGTTTGCTCAAATATCTTTTTTTTCGCTGAGATATTGCAATTTTAAGTTTACATGTTTTCAAATTTTTCTATACTGGAAAATCATGGAAATAACATGAGTATGATATAATAGATAGATACATAATTTTTACTGTAACAATCTAAATTTCTACGGTTCGTGATATAATGGAACGTACTTAAATTCTGTAACTTTAGCTGACTCAAGGCAGCTACTTTATTTTTTTTTCGAAAAATTCTTGAAATCTGACCTTGAATTTTGAAAGAGTATGCTTTTTTCTATATGCAAGCACTGAGTTATCATGTATTTAGAAACAATTTTCATGTTTTTTAATCAAAACCTATCTATTATATCATACCTATGTTATTTCCATGATTTTCCAGATATAGGAAAATTTGAAAACATGTAAACTTAAAATTGCAATATCTCAGCGAAAAAAAAGATATTTGAGCAAACTCAACGGCATTTGAAAGAGGAAGACTTGTTCTTTAAGATCCCGAGTATACTTTTTCGTTGAAAAAAAAACCCGTCGTGCTACATAACCTCAAAAATGGGCAAAAACGGTGTTTTTGCACTTTTAGGTTAGGATATCTCAAAATCCTGATGTGATAGAGCAATTCTGCGGCCAGATTTGGATTCAGCGCATCGAAAACTTTCGGAAAAGTATAGTCTGGTTTCTGGGTAAAAATTTTGTTGGCCTGTGTAATCCGTGTTGTGTTAATTTGTTATTAGCGTGTTCTGTGTTCATATTAAAGTTCCTGTGTGTTCTCGAAAAGTGTTAATTTATTTAACGCGATCCGCGACAACCGTTCTCTTAGTGCGCATTTTTGATAAATCTCAAAGTCGTCGCCCAGAGCATAACAATATTCTGTTCTAATATTCTCATGTGATCTGTTTATTCCGTGTTTGTAATCAGTATTTGAAATCATATCGAAAATGTGTCCAATTTTGTAATTTATATCAATATCATTAACTTACGTCAATATCAATACAACTCGATATTAAAATGATTATTCTCGAACAAAAAGTATACATTTGATATACATATATTTGAAATATATGAACATTCAAATTACAATGAGAAGACGACGGAATATATTGTCATTCATTTCAAAATGAAAAATTAACTTTTCTTGTTATAACATTTTAAAGTATTTTTAAATTATGGAGATTTACATAATATTCTTTTTTTCTATTGAGAACGTATTATCATGGATTGATCATTCCATTCTATACTTGTATATTCCGTGAGTAATATACAACCTAACATAATTGACGTAATTTGAGAAAAAATTTGATTAAAAAAATGTATCAATAGAGAATCTTAAGCTCAACTAACGCCGAGTAATCTGTGTGAATTGTGTTTTTGTAAGAAAAAGTTAAATTGTAATAATTGCATACCATACGGCTGTAAGTTTTTATGAAATACTTGTGGATTTTACAGATAAATCTACAGTCACGTAAATGATTCTTTTCATTTCTTAATCTTATACGTTAAAATTTAATAATGTAAATATCGAGTATGTACAGGGCAAGTGGCTAGTCTCTTTTATTTCTTACTAAAGTTTAAATTTGTCATAGTAACAAAAATTTTTCTGCTCTTCAAAATTGTATATAATATATTTATGATTTTTGATTTGAAAAAATAAATTTGTTATTCATATACGCAAGTTTTATGAACAGTTCATGCAAATATAATTCTCTCAATGCTTCTTTACTAGTTATTATTATGTTAGTGCGATGTAACACGAAAACCTGCTTTATTGTATATAACAGATTATTATAATATTTGATCAGAAAATGTTAAAAGGAAATCTTTTTTATATATCATGCTAACGTGCAAAAAAAATTTATTTGTACTCTTTAAGTCAGTGTCAGATAAATAGTTATGTTAGTGTAAGTAATTATATGTTACGCTTGATGTGCAATTTTATTACACTTGAATGAATAGCAAAAAATTTTATTTACATTATAATAGATTGTTTTTATCTTTATAATATGCATTTTATGCATTTTCCTCTCTCTCGTAAAAAAAAAAATTACAGGTGAGTGAACGAATGAAAGAGAGAGAGAGAGAGAGAGAGAGAGACAGACAGACAGACAGACAGAGAATGTATGTGTTCGCATGTGTATCTGTATGTGCAGCGACCAGCTGATAGCAGCAGGCGCCCCGCGTAAGCGCCCGCGTCTGACGGTGAATCGCGTCGCTCCTGCCTGCCTCTTGTACCCGACCCGTCATGCGTTAACTACTTTCTTTAATAATTCGAAAACTAAACTTCGGACGAAATTTTGCAAAAGAAAAAATCATCTTAGAATTGACTCAATAATATGTCATTTCAGGGACACAGGGGTTATTTTGAATCACCCTGTATATACATATATATAATATATATAATACATATAATATATATTATATATATATATTATATATATTATATGTATTATATATTGTATATTATGTATTATGTATTATATATTAGCTATTTTAAGATACGTATATTTGATACATAATGCATATTATATAATATATAATGCGTAATATATTATATAATATAATACAAAAAGGCTGTAAAAACATTTAACGGTGTTAAGCGTATTAAATAAAGTGAGAGGTCAAGGGTAACGAGAATGGGAAGCTCGTCGCCGACTGTGGAAAGTGAAAAGGAGACAGAAAACAATATCTCTGTTCTCCTCTATCCGAAGCTAGCCGAGCTCCGGCTCTCACAGTACGCAGTTTATGCCTGCACGTGTCATCCCTTCCTCTACGGTTGCCTGTTGCTCGCGTGGGCATTCTAGCATAGAATGGCGGTAAAGCGAGCGAAAAACGATGAAGAAGGGATGACAAAGGAAACTAAAAGCTGGAATGAGGAAGAAAGAGAGAAGGGAGCGAGTTGGCTAGAAAGAAAGAAAACGTGATAAATCTTGCCGCGAACAATAAATTATCATAAAGAATCGTTTTCGCGTTTCATGACATGGCGAGAAGAATTCGTCAGGAATGATTTGCCGGGGAAATTCTCCAATTCCAATTTCAATTTCAGAAATGGCTCTAGAAACACCGACATGGCTAAATCTGTGCTTTATGGAAAAGGTCCTACGAAAGTCAGAAAACGATAATTCCATCCAAGTAATCGATATATTCTCAAAACCGGCCACGAATAAAGGTGACAATTACAGTAGTGACATAATCAGAATTAATGTTGAATATTCACGTGACCAAAGCGGCCGTAAAATTACCGAAAAAAAATCTGTCATCTTGAAAATCATGCCTTCAGTTGAAGGCATTCTTAAGACTCTTGTAAGTTTACTTAATTTATACATATTTATATGAGTAAATAAATTAAATATAACATATATATAAATCTGTCATTGACAAATGTTGTCAAGGTCATATCTCTAATTGATATTCTGAAGATTTCATCCAGTGGTCGTTGTTTATTAAAGAATAATGTTTATTAATAAAAGAATTTCACAAATTTAATGCTTTTTATCTCCGAAAATATTGATTTGAGAAAAAAAATTTTAAGCAAAAAATAAAAGCGTTGAAAAACTCTACAAAGAAGATTATATGCATTTTTTTCATAAAGCTACTATTTTAGCTGTTATACGAAAAAATAATAATTTCCAACACATACATTTAATACAATTAAAAAATATTATAAGTGTATGTGTACACATACATTTGTGATATTTTTTTGCAACAATTGTGCGAAGGTAAGCCCTTTTTAACATAATTATCAATTATTTAGTTCGATTTCTCATAGATATTTTCATGAAAAAATATTGAAGAACATATATCTTATATATATTCAGACATTATAAAAATTAAGTACGAATCATGCGAGCAAATAAATAAAAAATAAACCATTCTTTAAAATTTTATAAAATTTTAATTTGAGAAAGTAATCTCATTTATTTATACAGGGTGTCAGGAAATTTTTGACCTTAACGAAGTAAGGAGGTAGATTGGCTCAAATTAAGAAGGAAGGAACTGTATTGCTTCGTCGTAATAATTATCCGTAATAATTATCGATTGTCGTAATAATTATCGAAAAATTAAATAAAGAAGATTGGCCAATGCGCGTGGCTAGAAGCACACGATGGCGAAGGCGGTCTGACTGTAACATAATGGCGGCGCGCGGCGAACTGGTGATTGGGGAAGGGAGGAGCCTTCGCCATGCGCTTACACACTCATCGCTCCTCCCCTCCCCAATCATCGCTTCGTCGCGCGCCACCATTATGTTACAATCATACCGCCTTCGCCGTCGTGTGCTTTTAGCCACGCGCATTGGCCGATTTTCTTTATTTAATTTTTCGTTAATTATTGCGACAATCACAAAACAATAGAGGTCCTTCCTTTTTAATTTGAGCCATTCTACCTCCTTACTTCGTAAAGGTCAAAAATTTCCTGACACCCTGTATAAATGGCACACATGCATGCATTTAATTTGTAAAAAGCTTCTTTTTGTTCTCAGGTCTTTATTATGGTTAACATTGCAAATATATAATAAAGTTTCTCTATTTACTCTACCGATTTTTAATAAAAATATTTTACAGAGTGAGATGTTGCATGTTTTTTACACGGAAGTGTCGATGATGACAGACACCTTGGACAAAATGAACAAATTGATACAGCCCAAGTATCGTTTGAGCGGAAAAGCCATGTACGTGCAAGAAGACAATCCAACACTTTTGGTAATGGAGGATCTTGCGTCTCTCGGTTATCGCATGGCTTGCCGTCATTCTGGCCTCGATTTAGATCATTGTATATTAGCGTTGCGTGGAATAGCCAGATTTCATGCAACCTCTGTAGCCATATGTGAGAAGGTAAATCATTACGAATTAATGCGTAATATTTTATTGCAATAACTAGAAATTCACTTCATATAATAAAATTTATGTTAATAGCATTTCCGTAAGTAATATAAGACGATGCAAGTGATATATGAAAAATCACTTCACTTTTATTTCATTGCATAAATAACGCATACTTGAAGCTGCTATAAGATTTTTTCTGTTACTTGAAATGCATACAATAATCAAGATAATTAAAAATTTTGCAATGCACATTAATAATATTAAAAAAGCATACATACAATATATATATATACACATATATACATATATTAATATTTTTAGCTAGATTTCATGCAACCTCTGTAGCCATATGTGAGAAGGTAAATCATTATGAATTAATGCGTAATATTTCATTGCAATAACTAGAAATTCACTTCATATAATAAAATTATATGAAGTCAAATGAAAATCATATGAAAAATTTATTAATTTAAATATTTAAATATTTAACAATAAATTAATTATTATTATAAATTTATTAAGATATAAGTCACAAAATAAAATTACAGCTTTAGAATAATATTTAATATATTTAATTATATTGTATGTTATAGAAATTGTTAATCAATATTAAATAAGATTTAATATTGTATATAAAAATATTCCACTTTATTATCGCCTTGTTTTATCGAGAATTGTGTATAGATAAACAAAACTTGTTCTTGTCACAACTCCCTAGATCTATAATGGCAAAGAAGTAGACATTTTATACAATAAGCATTGTCAAAACTTTTAAAATTCGCAAAATATTATTTATGAATTTAAAAATTTTATAAATTTAAACAGAATTTATGTAGGCAGATAAGAGTACGAAACTACATACAACAAATAGTTCAATGATAAATTTCTAACAAAGAATAACATTCAACGACAAAATTCAACATCTTCTATTATAACTTTTATTGCAGCGCGTGTCCCTCTCATGGTGATTAGTTAAAAAGATAAAATTAATAAAAATTATAAAATTTTATGTGCTTTTAACAAAAAATATATTAACTTTCAATTTTAATTTTTAAATTCTTTTTCAAAAGCTATATTCTACAATTTTCAAATTAATGAAAAAAATTTTAATCAATTAAAAGTCGATATTTTTTCAATGTGTTCTACATTGATATAAACTTTTCGAATTATAAACAATTAAAAGTAAAGCTCTTTTAACATATTAAACATATGACAACATTAGACATATCACACATTAAACATATGTCATGGACAAATAAATTACGAAACTTTATATCTTTGAATAAAAATCTTAATTTAAAATTAAATTAATAAGATATTTTATAAAATAGGTTGCAACAGTTATATAATTATGTAATTATCTTAATCAGATTAACTATAAATTTATCAATATTGAAACTATCGCGTATCATAAAAATTTGTTTTATTTTATGTCTATAGATATAGATTTCAAATTTTTTTAAAATAATATTTTTATTATTTAGGAACCAAATCAAAAAGAACTGTATACAAGAGGAATGTTTAACATTGCATATCCGAGTGAAATTAGAATATTTTTTTGTAAGGGCGCTAAACAATTAGCAGAGGAAATGGAAAACTGGCCAGGAATGAAAAAGTAAAGATTGCATATAAACACACAGAAATATACAATAAAATTTATTATATTTTATCTAAAATAATGTTTTCCAATATGTTAATCATAATATAATAAAATAATATAAATATTAAATTAATATAATTTAATTATAAATTTAATTTTAATTATGTAATTATGTATAATTTAATAAGTTTAAAGAGAGAAAATATTAAGCAAATTTAACACATTAACAAAAAGCATATAATATAATTATTAATATGTTATTTAGAAAATATATTAAATGTTAATTTCATAATTATATAACTTTCATGTTTCATAAATCTCATAATTATATAACTTTTATGTTAGATACGCTGAAAAAATTGCTAAATTGGTGGACCACATATATAATATAGGAATAGATACGTGCAAATTTTCCGAGAATGAGTTTAACGTTATCAATCACGGTGATTGTTGGGTGAACAATATGATGTTCAAATATAATGATGATGGCAAACCTATTGATCATGTTTTCGTAAGTATCATATATCATATATCATAAAAGACGTATTTTCTCTAAATATAAACGTTCATTGATTATTTATTATTCTTTATATTCAGATTTAAAAGATTCGATACATTAATTCATATAATTAAATATCTATATATTAAATATCTATATATAAATATATATTTTATATATATATATATATATATATATGTACGTATATATACAATAAAATTATAGTTTTTACATTATAGTTTTGACACTACTGCAAATCTTTATATCACTTTGAACATATATATTTATAATAAAGTTAATCGAATTCAAGTACATCCATCACCTGTCTACCCGTGTCACTCGCGCAAATTCTCGACCACCGCGACTTTCTAAACAAGAATCTTGCTTTTCTCTCCGTGCACGGATTTTATTTCCAATTCAATTGCTGGATATTTTAGAAGTCAAAGGGTTGGTTTGATATTGCAGGTGGACTTTCAACTATGTTTCTATGGATCGCCGGCAATCGATCTTCTTTATTTCTTCAATACAAGTCCTTCCCAAGATGTCTTTAAAAATAACAGGGATACTTTGTATAACGAGTATCTCGATACTTTGTCGACGACTATGAAACAATTAGATTGCAAAACACAGCCACTCACTAAGGAGGAACTGAAGGCCAGTTTGAAACAAAGGGCTTCTTACGGAATGATAATATCAATGACGGTATTACCGATAGTAATGTCCGATAAGGATGAAGCGAAAGATTTTGATGAGATAATGAGCAATGATGGCTATACTCCGGGTTATAAGAATGAGAATTATAAAAAAATTATGATGAACAGAATACCTATGTATGATGAATTGGGCTTATTAGATATTTGACTTAATTTGTCATGATATAGGATATTATTATAAATGATAAACATAGAAAAGAGAATCACGCAGAATCTAATGTGAGACAATTTTAAATTATATTATTTTAATAAAAGATTATGATGTGACAATTATGAACGTTTTAAATGATTACTTTAGATTACACAGCTCGAAAAATTTTTATTTTCACATACATATGTTGTAGAGGATACATTCATAAGTAATACACCGTTCGAATTTTGTGGCGGTCTCTCTTCGTTCCTGAGATATGCGATTTTAAAATTTTATACTTGTATCATCTTTTCGTTACATTCTAAATATATTTATATTATTATTATTTATTTTTCTGTTTACATTTTTCGAGATCATCTTTCTGAATAACTTTTAGAAGGTTTTTAGCCTTGTTATTTCAAATTGTTATTCCAAATCGTATTAGCGCATGCATCAGAATGTGCAGGCATCATTCCGAATAATTAAAGCACTTCATGCGCATTGATAAAACGGAACGATTTCAAAGCGCTGCGCAACAGTAATGCAGTCTGTGCGTTACATGCGTAAATCGGAACACACCTCTTGATATATGATATTTCGCTTCACATAGTTCATATGATTCATGAGTTTATATAAGTTTGCAACTTCCTATGCGAAGCAAGGTATATTCTAGACTTCAGACACGGGTTGGGTTAAATTATATCTTCCGAAAATGAAATCTTCCCGTAAGGAAGCCTCCCCTGGGGAGATGAAACATGCAGTATCCACGCATGTACTTTGCAAAACGAAGGAAGTTATATACAAACATATTATATATTAAAAGATAAAATTTAGGTAAAATAAAAAGTACAATTTTTATTTAGCGAAACTAAACAATAATTCTATAGCTTAGCGACATGGAAGCGACGAGCAAACATAAACAAAAGAATATAAACACGCAAGTAAAATATAATATGAAACCGCAATAAGCAAATGTAAAAAATGTAAATACATAAATAGAATATAACAAAAAGAGATCGCCACAAATTCATTTCGGTGTATTATTTAAAAATGTATCCTCTACAACATATGTGAAAATAAAAACTTTGAGCTATGTGTTATATCCTTACTTTACTCTATGCTGTTTGAAGAGAGATTGAGGAGATATAAACGACCTACGTGAATATGTTTTTTAGCATCTTTTTATTATTATTTTCTGACACATACCCGGCTTACATACGTACCGCTAAACGATTCGCATACACAGAGGAGAGAGAGCGCGAGGGAGAGTACTACAGCGCCATGCTAGTTCGTACTAACTACTCTTATCGATAATTCAGATTGTTCTTAATATCCTTCACTGTAACCTAAATATGTATGTGTCAAATATATATATATATATATATATATATATATATCACATATATATATGTATATTTGACACATGCGCAAATTGCTACCGCCAACTAAATGTGCGAGAGAGAAGCTATCGTCTGCACCGTGATGTTTTCGCTCATTCCTCCTACAGAACTGGCAATATAGGAGTACTATATATATGGTGTAACCTAAAGTAAACATTTACCGTCCATATTATTAATTCTTTCAGTGAAATATTATTGATTTACAGTGCTATAATAACTTATAACTGCTGTATCAGTTACTCTGTTTACTGTTTTTTAGTGATAATATACGGGAGTGCCTCGTTTGACCACGTTGCGATTAACCACAGACAAAATTATATCGATCTGTGCCTAGGGCAACCAGCAACGATTGACCAATCAAAATCCTATTTTGAATTGGCCAATTGGCGACGCGGTCAATCGAATGTCACCCATAATATCGATTCATTTTTAAAAAGTGTGTAAAGAGTGTATAAATTCATTATTTTATTAATTCCATAAAAAAACAAATTTTTAACGAAAAGAAAAAAACATTTTAAATGTATTTTAAACATTTTTTAAACGTTTTTCTTATTAGAAAAGAAACGTATCTCTTAACGTTCTTCAAGTGGACATTCTAATCAATCAGAAATGTTTTCAAGAGTCGATTATGAAACGTTTCAAAGAAACATTTGTGAACATTTTTTTATATTAATATGTGCTGTCTAAGATATACATTCGAAATATTTAAAAATATTACATTTAACATTGTAGATGATCTTACAAAATAGAAAAGTATATTATATAAATTTGTTCAACCAATATTAGGTAAAGGATTACTCACAGTACCTGGTAAGATATATTTAGTATAATTAAATTTAAAATAACTTCTTTCTCTATAACTATAATTCATCAAATAAGACAACAAATGTCGATGTATTTTCGATTTTCTCTATCATGTGTAGACGATGTTACAATTTGAAAGAATTTCTCTAAATAACATATCTGGTGTTAAATCATCTGATGATAATCACTCAATGTTAAAGTAATTATTAACATGATTTGATTTAATCTACGATTACATTTCCTTTGTCATCATTTCATAGTCATATACGATTTTTAAAATCATCTAGATATCAGATATTTATTTTTCATGATAACATGTACTTTTCACGTACTTACTTTCATGATACTTATCTTCCATGATAAGATATTAATAATTATATCAAGTAAAATATATAGACATACCCACAATTTTATCCATTATTACGTGTGTGCTTGAATTATGCTTAGTTATGTAATTCGTACTTGATTGAAAAGGATCTTTCTATTTCTCAAAAAAAGTCATACTGCAATAGTCATTAATACTTCTCCTACTGGAGAATTTTAAATATATAAATTCTTATACAATATTGCACAATATTGCACAATTGTTATTTATTGTTATTTATTGCTACGCAAACTCCCATCCGTATAAACTAATTATCTTCCCTCAAGCTCGTTAACGATAAAATTGCTAAAATAGCACCAATTGTTGTTGTAATTCAATTGTCAATGAGAAATATGTGGATTAGTACGTTAAATTATCTTGTGTGCGTTTATATAATTGCCCTTTGCTATGATTAGTGCTGGGATTTACTTGCAACTTTCGGCTAGATTTCTTACGCCTGCTGTTCTCCTCTTAAAGGTGTTGACAATCGTTTCTCTCGCTCGATGCTCGAACGAGAGTCGCGCGGAATATATGTCTCGTATCGATATCTTTAATATCGATATCGATATATTTTTCATCATTATCGATATTAAGGCGAGACACGTATAGAAATAGAATGACATCCCGCGTATATCCGCGGCATATAGCTGTCTCGCTCGCACTCTCTTGTTCGAGCGTCAAGCGAGAGAGACGGCTATCGGACTTTAATTCGATATCACGTCTTACAGTGCTTTCTTTCGCTCTTGTGCCGTGCGCGAAAGATGCAACAACAGAATGCTCTCCACTATTCTATCCCCACTTTCTCTCTCGTTGTCCGATCCGCGTACACGCGCTTCACTTGTATGAGTGTGACGTCAGTGAGCGTCACACAAGTACCGGGATAATATACCTGCCGATGTGTGTACACAAGTTGAAAATGTTCGATAAATATATGCATGATATGAATAATCTTATCGTATCAAAATCTGTTCTTTGATCTATTATTATCGCTATCAGTAGGTGTAATATGTACAATAATAATTGTAAATATTAAAATTATAAAAACTCAATCATTTTAAAAATGTTTTTAATGATATAAAAAAAAATAGTTTTCATCTTCAAGCTTATATAATTTACTTTCGCTTCATTATATTCCAAGTTTATACATAACGTTTCTTTATAATATAAATATTTCTTTATAATATAAATAATATAAATAATTCCTACTAACCCAATGAGAAATGTTAGTCAAATCTACATCAATTCGACATAGATTCGACATCGATTTGTCAAATTGATTAGATTCGACCAACATTTTTCATTGGCAAAAGTTCGAATATTCTTATCACAGATAACATTAATGAACTTTTTGTTTCGTAATGTTTCAACTTATATGATATTTTTTAATGAATTCCGTCTATCATAAAATCTAAAACTATCATAAAATTATAGTGTTTATGCAATTGATCAAAACCTTAAAATTTTTCTAAAATTTAACATAAAGTAAAACTATTTATAGCAATGAAATGAGAAATAAGTTATAAAAAATTATAGTGTATATATATATATATATATATATATATATATATATTTTGTTTTAATATCTTGCTTTTATAACTTTTAATGTATATAATTTTAAAATGAATAATGAATTAAATATCCATAGATATATATTTCAGATATGCATATAGATAATTCTATAAGTCAATGTTATATAAATATTGCATTAAATATTTATTAATATTCAGTTGATAAAGCTTTATCTTTCCCAGCATCGTTAATTTTCTTAATAATAAGAAGAATATATCGATTAAAACAATGGATAAAAAGAAGATATTTTTATCTCAAGCATCATATATGAATGTCATGTCTTAAAGTAACACATGTGACAAATGTAAATAACATTTTATCATACTTTTCCAAAAGAAAAAGTAAAAAACTTATCTATTAAAACTTATCTTTAAATTGTGATATTATAGACAAATAATGCATAAGTTAATTTTATGAGAAAAGAGCGATAAGAGCCACCGCGGATGATAGTGCGTAAAATTTTAAAGATTACTAAATCGAGAAAAATAAGACGCGAAAATAAGACATGCATATATTTTGACTTGGTGCATAAACCAAGGTAGATTTCTCCATTCGAGAATACTATATAAGACCCCTCTTTACGCCCCTGCAGAGATGTAAGCGAGAAAAATATCGGGGCGAAGTCGCTGAATCGGGAGGGGGGTAAAGAGGGGTCTTATATAGTGTTCTCGAATGGAGAATCTACCTTGGTTTATGCACCAAGTAAAATATATGCATGTCTTATTTTCGCGTCTTATTTTTCGCGATTTATTAATCTTTATAAAATTTTACGCACTATCATCCGCGGTGGCTCTTATCGCTCTTTTCTCGTATATCGGTTGTTTAATACATTTCAGAGCCTAATTCTTTATCTATCTTAATTTGTTAATTTTATGAGTTGTGCAATCTAAGGAATCCAACAAATTGTATAATATTAGATTCTTTTAGAAGTTTTAACGTATATATATTATATAAAACATTAATTCAAACTTCAAGGAGCGAATAAAAATCATTCATTCATAAGATATGAATATATATAAAATATGAATATAATATATATTTAATATATATAATAAATATTTTTACATCAGATATATAAAATTTATATATCTGATTGTAATATATGTAAGATATTTGTTATCATTTTCCTCTAAAACTATTACTAACTTACTATACTTGCATAAGCACCGTCACTTTCTTTTATCTCCATCCATGTTCTGTTATCTCCATCCAATGTCAATTGACGATTACAATTGCGTTTTATTGTGAAATTATCATCAATCAATGTTAAAAAACTTTATCCAACTTGGAATAAATTAAGAAGTTTGTCAGAAATCAAGTTATTAGATGTCAACATTCGTCATCATATACGCGATCATCATCATGATGATAAATGAATAAATTACCTGTGATCTACAATTTCTTGCGAGAGTATGAGATTACACTGTTGCCAGTATAAAACCTGTCACTTCTATTCTGGCTATATCATTTCGCGTTTGGTCTTCGTGAAGCGGCAAGTGTGAGCATTAAGTGAAGTAAATTCAGAGGAACAACTTATAAGTAAGTACACAATTATTTTATTTCCTTTCTATAATGATCAATCAGAGAGACATAATTATTTGTTTATTTGCTGATCAATTAAAATTTAAAAAAAAATTATGCAACTATGGTAAGTTTTCGAATAATTATTATGCTTCAGAAAGAATGGTACAAATTTATACTCTGCAATATAATTACATGTGTGTGTAAGTTTAAATAGTATAAAAATCGCTATAAATGCAAGGTATTTCAAAATAAATATAAGGTATCTAAGAATAAAACAATCAAATTGTGCCAAAGCATATTCTACAAATAAAAAATTGAAAAAATGATAAGTATATATCAGACTAAAAATGTTGGATCAAAAAGATATCACAAAAATGTAAATATGAAAAAAAAGAAAATGAGATTTCTTAGTGCGCAATAAAAGTGCTATAAAAATAAAGACGAATCGACGCTGTTTATTTTTATTCTGTTTAATTATATTGTTACACGCTCTCTCGAGTTACGACCGTTGTCCGGATCCCATTGACAAGAAGAATGTTGATAAAAAACGATAGTCAGCTGAGAGTCGGAGAGTCGAGAAACAGCCGTGGAGCTGTCCGAACGTGTTTCCGTTTAAGAGCCTTAATTGTGTTAATCCATTGTGCTAATCTGTTATTAGTGTGTTCATATTAAAGTTCTTGTGTGTTCTCGAAAAATGTTAATTTATTTAACGCGATTCGCGACAGCCGTTCTCTTAATGCACGTCTTCGATAAATCTCGAAGTCGTCGCGAGACGCCTAGAGCGAAGTTGTCGCGAGAGGCCCAGAGCGTAACAATATTCTGTTCTCATCTAATCTGTTTATTCCGTGTTTGTAATCAGTATTTGAAATCATATCGAAAATGTGTCCAATTTTGTAACTTATATCAATATCATTAACTTATCTTAATACCAATACTATGACACATTAAACATTTTTGCGCTCTTCAAAATTATATATAATATACTTGAAATTTTTGATTTGAGAAAATAAATTTGTTATTCATATGTTGCAAGTTTTATGAATAATTCATGCAAATATAATTCTTTCAATGCTTCTTTACTAGTTATTAATATGTTAGTATGATGTAACACAAAAATCTGCTTTATTGTATATAACAGATTGCTATAATATTTAATCAAAAAATGTTAAAAGGAAATCTTTTTTATATATCATGTTAACGTGCAAAAAAACTTTATCTGTACTCTTTAAGTCAGTGTCAGATAAATAGTTATGTTAGTATAAGTAATTATATGTTACGCTTGATGTGCAATTTTATTCCACTTAAATGAATAGCAAAAAATTTTATTCACATTATAATAGATTGTTTTTATCTTTATAATACACATGCATAGTATATATATAATGCTTGTTCTTATATAGAGAACAATATGTTGTGAATAAAATTTTTTACATATACTTACATAATTTTAGCATATGATTCAAAAACAATACCATTAAAAAGTGACGTTATTAGACTTACTAAGATATTCTTCTCGAATACAAAATTTATGTATATTTAATATTATCATCATTATTTTATGTATTGTATATTGTTATGTTCCTGGTTCGTGTCGCGGTTGAGTCTGTCTTGAAAAGGAAAGATCTCGTTGTCAAGAAGACACAAATCGTCACCGTGTTTCTTGTTATTCACTGTTCTGTATTCTTCATTAAAGTGTCTCATTGTTCCTTAAAAGTTTTTCGTTATTTCACGCATCTCGCGAGTGCCCGATTTTATAAGTGCTCGTCTTCGATATACATATCAAAGTTCTCGCCCTGGATGTAACAATATATTATATATATATATATATATATACATATATATATATATATACATTATATATATTATATGTATTACATATTGTATATTATGTATGTATTATGTATTATATATTAGCGATTTTAGAAGATACGTATATTTGATACATAATGCATACTATATAATATATGCATAATATATAATATGATACAAAAAGGCTGTAAAAACATTTAACGCTGTTACGCGTATTAAATAAGTGAGAGGTCAGGGGCAACGAGAATGGGAAGCATTGGCTCGTCTCCGACTGTGGAAAGTGAGAAGGAGACAGAAAACAATATTTTTGTTCTCCTCTATCCGAAGCTAGCCGAGACTCCGGCTCTCACAGTACGCAGTTTATGCCTGCACGTGTCATCCCTTCCTTTACGGTTGCATATTGCTCGCGTGGGCATTCTAGCATTGAGCCATGAAATGGCGGTAAAGCGAGTGAAAAACGACGAAGAAAACTAGAAGCTGGAATGATGGGGAGAGACAGAGAGAGAAGGGAGCGAGTTCGCTAGAAAAAAAGAAAACGTGAAACCTTGCCGCGAACAATAAATTATCGTAAGAATCGTTTTTGCGTTTCGTGACATGACGAGAAGAATTCGTCGGAAATGATTTGCCGGGGAAATTCTTCAATTCCAATTCCAATTTCAGAAATGGCTCTAGAGACACCGACATGGCTGAATCTGTGCTTCATGGAACAGGTCCTACGAAAGTCAGAAAATGACAATTCTATCCAAGTAATCGATATATTCTCAAAACCGGCCACGAATAAAGGTGACAATTACAGTAGTGACATGATCAGGGTTAATGTTGAATATTCACGTGACCAAAGTGGCCGTAAAATTACGGAAAAAAAAATCTGTCATCTTGAAAATCATGCTTTCAGTTGAAGGCAATCTTAATAATCTTGTAAGTTTACTTAATTTATACATATTTATATGAGTAAATAAATTAAATATAACATATATATAAATCTGTCATTGACAAATGTTGTCAAGATCATATCTCTAATTAATATTCTAAAGATTTCACCCAATAGTCATTGTTTATTAAAGAGTTATTAATAAAAGAATTTCACAAATTTAATGCTTTTTATCTCCAAAAATATTGATTTGAGAAAAAAAATTTTAAGCAAAAAATAAAAGCGAAAAACTACAAAGAAGATTATATGCATTTTTTTCATAAAGCTACTATTTTAGCGAAAAAATAGTAATTTTCAATATATTTAATACAATTTAAATTTATATAAAATTAAATACAATTTAATACAATTAAAAAATATCACAAATGTATGTGTACACATTATTTATAATTGATATTTTTTAATTGTATTAAATTATATTAAATTCTATATATATTTAAATTGTTTACCTTTTCCTTATTTACCTTTAATTTACCTTTTTTGCGTTTTTCTTCGACTTGCGAGTTTAATCGCTATTTTTAAGTTTCATATTCGTGTTCAGGAGGTAAAAATACATAGAAATTGGTTAATCTTACTCATTATTTCATACAGATGGATTTTCCGAAGATTTATCTTACTTTTGTATTTATTATTTTTATCTTTTTTCAGTCTATATCTTCAAAACTATTTGATCCGATCCTTATATATATATACATATATAAAAAGAACAAGTTAAAATATAAAATATATAAAAAGAACAAGTTAAAAAAATAAAAAAAAAAAAAATTACCTTTCATTAATTAATTTTTTTTTTTATATTTTTTAACTTGTTCTTTTTATTTTATTTCAATTATATATTATTAATTTGCTGTTATTGTTTGACTTCTCTACAGACATTGTCAAAATGACATTAATAACGAGACACCGCTTCAACTATAAGATTTTTTAATTTTTTAATTCTTTACTATTGTTTCTATTTTTTAAAAATTATTGTAATAACCTGATTGTATAATCTGCGTTGCGCTGAAGATGACCCAAAAATAGGGTCGAAACGTTCGCGATTCGATTACATTTATATCTATTCATGAATATCTTTTTTTGAATTTTTAATAAAATATTTGTGTAACGTTAACCACACTAGACTCTTATTACCAATGATATTATTTATATATATATATATATATATATATATATATATATATATATATATTATATATATATATATATATAATACAGGGTGAGTCATTTTAATTAACGCACGCAATTATTTCGGAAACAAAACATTTTAGAGAAAAATGTTTCAGACAAAAGTTTTATGGTTTCGAGGGGGATATAAAATGGTACCATTGATTTGACCTTGAAGAGTTATTTGAAGGTCCCATGAAGGTCACCTTCAATTTCTTAAATGGAACCTACATTTTGTCATATCTCATATTTTTACATATTCTTGTAGCTTATCTCGAGAGCTTTCTAAAACATTATAATTAAGTACCTTTTCGTTAAGTACTTTTTGAATTATAAGGCTTGAAATCATTTTTTAATTTTACATAAATCATAAAATATTTAGTAAAATATTCATTTTCGATTATCTTACCTTAATACTTTTATGTACAAAATAATGAGAGAAATCAATTGGTGTAAAGAAAACATATAGTTGTTTTTAAGAAAAAATATGGAATTGTTAATTGCAAATTAACCTTATAATAGCCTTATAATTCAAAAAGTACTTAACGAAAAGGTACTTAATTATAATGTTTTAGAAAACTCTCGAGATAAGCTACAAGAATATGTAATGAGAAAATGTAGGTTCCATTTAAGAAATTGAAGGTGACCTTCATGGGACCTTCAAATAACTCTTTAAGGTCAAATCAATGGTACCATTTTATGTCTCCCTCAAAACCATAAAACTTTTGTCTGAAACATTTTTCTCTAAAATGCTTTGTTTCCTAAATAATTGCGTGCGTTAATTAAAATGGCTCACCCTGTATATACAGGGTGGTTCATTTTAATCGCCCCAGGCAAATATCTCGAAAAATATGAAAAATACAAAAAAAATGTTTCAGACAAAAGTTGTATGGTTTCGAGGGGGACATAAGATGATGCTATCAGTTTGACCTTGAAAAGTCACCTGAAGGTCACGTCAAGGTCATCTCCAATTTTTTAAATGGAACACCCTGTATATTTTTACATATTCTTGTAGCTTATCTCGAGAGCTTTCCAAAACACTATGATATAATGTTTTTTCATTAAGAACTTTTTGAGTTATTAAGGTTTGAAAGTAATAAATCCAATATTTTGACATAAACTATAAAATATCTTACAAAATATCCAATTTTCAATCATCTTACCCTAATACTTTTATGCACAGAATGATGAGACAAATCAACTAGTGTAAATAAAAATAAACAATTATTTAAAAAAAAATTTATAATTGTTGCAAATTTATATTTGTCTATTACAGTAATGTTGTTTATTACACATTTTAAAACATTTTTATCAAGTTCTAATACAGCTGATTCCCAGATAGCCACGAATGCTAAAAGCACGTTTTGAAAAAATCTTGCCAGCAAGGTTTGTTTCAATTTTTGCGGCAATTTTCTGGCAAGGATTTGTCTTGCTTTATCTTTTCACAAAATTTCGAGCATATTTATGACAAAATGTTTTCATCAAATGATGCTGTAAATAACAGAGTTGCTACCAATGAGTTGAGAGATGAGTTGTCTTGACATTACAAAAACACGCATTATTATATCGATTATTGGCTCCTCGTTCGACCGATGTATTTTCGCGCATTGCACACGTAACAGATATACACACGTTATATGCATGGCAAGGTTTGCCCTGTTCTTGCTGTAATTTTGCTGTCATATCGTGTACGGCAAGGCTTGCTCTGTTCTTGCCGTAATTTTGCTATCGTATCGTGTTACGGCAAGGCTTGCTCTGTTTTTGCCGCAATTTTGCTGTCATGCTATGCTAGGCAAGGCTTACCGTATTATTTACCTAAAATATGCGTCATGCTATTGCGACAAGCATTGCCAGCAAAAGATAAGCTTTTTGCGGACACACCTTGTCGTAATTTTGCTGCAAACGCATGCTCGAGTTTGCCTTAAACTTTGCGCAAAGTTTGCGTCATTTTGCTATCTGGGTTGTTTTTAGTTAAGATCAATACGAGTTAGCTCTTATTACGATTTGTCCAACAGTAAATTCATGTTATTTCCTTTCATGAATTGTGTCATTATTAACATGGCAGATTATCCGCCCTCAGAAATTGTTGATATAATTGGTATTTTTTATGCCGCTAATAATAATGCTAGAGAAGCAGCTCGTCAATATCAAGATAGATATCCAGATAGACGACATCCTGATCATAAAGCAATTTTGCGTTTAACAACTAGAGCGCGTACGGGATTGTTGAAACGCAA
Source organism: Camponotus fellah (assembly GCA_030586385.1). NCBI lineage: Eukaryota > Metazoa > Arthropoda > Insecta > Hymenoptera > Formicidae > Camponotus > Camponotus fellah. Next base: position 63,665 of record JAPIVC010000411.1, on the reverse strand, counting down.
ACGTTCTAAAAAACCATTAAATAACGACGATGCTATTATCGTAACCATACTAGGAATGGTAATAATAAATCCACACATTGGTCAACGTCAAATTAGTCGTGAATTAAATGTGTCTCGTACAACTGTAGGTAGAATTTTACGTGCCAATCACTTTCACCCTTATCACATTACACTTAATCAAGAGCTTTCTGATAACGATAAAATTCTTCGTGTTAACTTCTGCAAGTGGGCTATAGATAAAATTCAGTTAGATCCCACATTTTTTTCTCGCGTTATGTTTAGTGACGAGGCTGCATTTGAAAGCAATGGCATGCTAAATCGGCATAATAGTCATTATTATTCTAATATCAATCCGCACTGGGTTCGGCATGTAGACAATCAGCATCGATGGAAGGTGATAGTTTGGTGTGGTATTTTAGATGGTCATATTATCGGACCTCATTTTTTTGATGACAGGATTTGATGTTACAGGAGACTCATATTTACGTATGCTACGAGATGTGTTGCCAAGGATGTTAGAGTTTGTCGATGAAAATACAGTTCAACATATGTGGTTGCAACAGGATGGCGCACCACCACCTTACGCACGCCCTGTAAAAAATTTTTTAAATTTAACTTATCAGCGCCGTTGGATTGGAAAAGGTGGTCATATAGCATGGCCTCCCAGATCACCAGATCTGACATCACCAGATTTTTTCTTATGGGGCTATTTGAAAAAAATTTTTACCAGACCGCACCCACCACAGGTGAAGAGCTAAAAGGGCCGCATTAGACAAGCATGTAGAAATATATCAGCCGATGTTCTCAGAAAAACAGTCAATGCATTTGAAAGACGGTTGCAATTATGTATCCAGCAGAATGGTGGTACATTTGAGCATTTGCTGTAGACCAAAATTAGACACTTAATGTGACTTTGATGTGATCTTATGGAATTCATCGGTCTTGCCTTTATCGGCCGGATCACTCTCGAGTCTTGCCTTCATCGGCCGGATCACTCTCGAGTCTTGCCTTCATCGGCCGGATCACTCTCGAGTCTTGCCTTCATCGGCCGGATCACTCTCGAGTCTTGCCTTCATCGGCCGGATCACTCTCGAGTCTTACCTTCATCGGCCGGATCACTCTCGAGTCTTGCCTTCATCGGCCGGATCACTCTCGAGTCTTGCCTTCATCGGCCGGATCACTCTCGAGTCTTGCCTTCATCGGCCGGATCACTCTCGAGTCTTGCCTTCATCGGCCGGATCACTCTCGAGTCTTGCCTTCATCAGTCGGATCAATCTAGGGTCTTGCCTTTATCTTGCCGGTACATCTTGAGTAATATCGGCACATATTGTGACCTTTAAGATTTATAACTTAAAAAATATTTAATGAAAATTATTTTATCATAGCGTTTTGGAAAGCACTCGAGATAAGCTACAAGAATATGCAAAAATATACAGGGTGTTCCATTAAAAAATTGGAGGTGACCTTTATGTGATCTTCAGGTGACTCTTCAAGGTCAAACTGATAGCACTATCTTATGTCCTCTTGAAGCCATAAAACTTTTGTATAGAATATTTTTCTCTCCCAGGCTTGGTTTTCGAGATATTTGCTTGAATGATTAAAATGAACCACCTGTATAAATTTGCAACAATTACAAATTTTTTTTTAAACAATTGTGTATTTTTTTACACTAGTCAATTTGTCTCATCATTCTGTGCATAAAAGTATTAGGGTAAGATGATTGAAAATTGGATATTTTGTAAGATATTTTATAGTTTATGTCAAAATATTGGATTTATTACTTTCAAACCTTAATAACTCAAAAGTTCTTAATGAAAAAAATTATATCATAGTGTTTTGGAAAGCTCCGAGATAAGCTACAAAAATATGCAAAAATATACAGGGTGTTCCATTTAAAAAATTGGAGATGGCCTTGACGTGACCTTCAGGTGACTTTTCAAGGTCAAACTGATAGCATCATCTTATGTCCCCCTCAAAACCATACAACTTTTGTCTGAAACATTTTTTTGTATTTTTCATATTTTTCGAGATATTTGCCTGGGGCGATTAAAATGAACCACCCTGTATATATATATATACGAAATTACTTGGGAAGATCTCCCTTGTAACATATTTAAAAATAAAGCAAATCGATGAACAAATAAAAAGTAGAATCTTTATTCCAATATTTCTCACATTAATAACTTTTGAATGTAGAACGATCCTCAGCTAAAATTTTTAGAATGTTAATCAGGGATAACATCTTCACAACATACGTCAGTAATACATTTGTGTGAAGGTGAGCCCTTTTTAGCATAATTATCAATTATTTAGTTCGATTTCTCATAGATATTCTTATGGAAAAATATTGAGGAACATATATCTTATATACAGGGTGTCCGAAAAATCGCCTACTCCACTTCGGGAGATAATTCGGAACCCAAAAACAAACAAAAAAGTTCATATAAACAATTTTTTTTAATTTTAATTTTTTTAGTTTTTTCAATTTTTTAATATTTGTAAATACGATTACATTAGTTTTAAAAGAAATCAGTTGTTTTCACGACTACTTAAAGTCAATTATTTTCACGGCTACTTGAACCACATGAATCCTTGATTTTTATCTATGGGATCATGTAAAATCAATTGTTTACAGAAATGCATCCAATAATATCGCTGATTTAAGACAAAGAATAATTCATAGATTTGAAGAAATAAGGAGGGATCAAAATTTTCAAAGAGTTCGGAATTCCTTTGATAGAAGAATAAGGACCTGCATTCGTGCTGAAGGTAATCATTTTGAACACCTTATTTAATTCGATTTAAATTAAAAAAAACTAAAAAAATTAAAAATAGAAATTAAAAAATATTTTAAAAATAAAAATAGAAAATTAAAAATTAAATAAAAATAATAAATAAAAATTAAAAAATAAAAATTTTTAATTTAAGAAATAATTAAGAAAGAGGGATGCCAAGCGTATTCTAAATCACAATTTTTGAACATAAAAGTGGCTATAACTCAAAAACGGCTCGTTTTCAGACCTATGTTTATATGAACTTTTTTGCTTGTTTTTGGGTCTCGAATCACCTCCCGAAGTGGAGTAGACGATTTTTCGGACATCCTGTATATTCAGACATTATAAAAATTAAGTACGAATCATATGCGAGCAAATAAATAAAAAATAAACCATTCTTTAAAATTTTATAAAATTTTAATTTGAGAAAGAAATCTCATTTATTTATATAAATGGCACACGTGCATTTAATTTGTAAAAAGCTTCTTTTTGTTCTCAGGCCTTTATTATGATTAACATTGCAAATATATAATAAAGTTTCTCTATTTGCTCTACCGATTTTTAATAAAAATATTTTACAGAGTGAAATGTTGCATGTTTTTTACACGGAAGTGTCGATGATGACAGACACCTTGGACAAAATGAATAAGTTGATACAGCCCAAGTATCGTTTGAGTGGAAAAGCCATGTACGTGCAAGAAGACAATCCAACTCTTTTGGTAATAGAGGATCTTGCATCTCTCGGTTATCGCATGGCTTGCCGTCATTCTGGTCTCGATTTAAATCATTGTATATTAGCGTTGCGTGGATTAGCCAGATTTCATGCAACCTCTGTAGCCATATGTGAGAAGGTAAATTATTAATGCGTAATGTTTCATTGCATTAACTAGAAATTCACTCCATATAATAAAATTCATGTTAATAGCATTTCCGTAAGTAATATAAAACGATGTAAGTGATATGAAAAATCACTTCACTTTTATTTCATTGCAAATAACGCATACTTTGAAGCTGCTAATAAGATTTTTTCTGTTACTTAATAAATGTATACAATAATCAAGATAATTAAAAATTTTGCAATGCACATTAATAATACTAAAAAAGCATACATACAATATATACATATATACACATATATACATACACTAATATTTATTAATTTAAATATTTAACAATAAATTATTATAAATTTATTAAGATATAAGTCACAAAATAAAATTACAACTTTAGAATAATATTTAATATATTTAATTATATTGTATGCTATAGAAATATTTGTTAATCAATATTAAATAAGATTTAATATTGTATACAAAAATATTGTTCCACTTTATTATTGCCTTGTTTTATCGAGAATTATGTATAGGTAAATGAAACTTGTTCTTGTCACAACTCCTTAGATCTATAGTGACAAAGAAGTAGACATTTTATACAAAAAGCATTGTCAAAATTTTTAAAATTCGCAAAATAGTATTTTCAATTATAAATTTAAATAGAATTTGTGTAGGCAGATAAGAATACGAAATTATATATAACAAATAGTTCAATGATAAATTTCTAACAAAGAATAACATTAAACGACAAAATTCAACATCTTTTATTATAAATTTTATTGCAGCGCGTGTCCCTCTCATCGTGATTAGTTAAAAAGATAAAATAAATAAAAATTATAAAATTTTATGTACTTTTAACAAAAAATATATTAACTTTTAATATTAATTTTTAAATTTTTTTTTCAAAAGCTATATTCTACAATTTTCAAATTAATGAAAAAAGTTTTAATCAATTAAAAGTCGATATTTTTTCAATGTGTTCTACATTGATATAAACTTTTCGAATTATAAACAATTAAAAGTAAAGCCCTTTTAACATATTAGACATATGTCATCATTAGAGATATCACACATTAAACATATGTCATGGACAAATAAATTACGAAACTTTATATCTTTGAATACAAATCTTAATTTAAAATTAAATTAAAAAGATATTTTATAAAAAGCAACAGTTATATAATTATGTAATTATCTTAATCAGATTAACTATAAATTTATCAATTCCCATTGAAACTATCGCGTATCATAAAAATTTGTTTTATTTTATGTTCATAGATGTAGATAAAAGATGTAGATTTAAAAATTTTTTTAAAATAGTACTTTTATTATTTAGGAACCAAACCAAAAAGAAATGTATACAAGAGGAATGTTTAACATCGCATACTCGAGTGAAATGGGAGTATTTTTTTGTAAGGGTATTAAACAATTAGCAGAGGAAGTGGAAAACTGGCCAGGAATGAAAAAGTAAATTTTGCATATAAACACACAGAAATATACAATAACATTTGTTATATTTTATCTAAGATAATGTTTTCCAATATGTTAATCATAATATAGTAAAATAATATTTAGAGAGAGAAAATATTAAGTATTAAATTTTCACATTAATAAAAAGCATAATTATAAATGTTGCTTAGAAAATATATTAAATATTAATTTCATAATTATATAACTTTTATTGTTAGATACGCCGGAAAAATTGCTAAATTGGTCGACCACATATATAATATAGGAATAGATATGTGCAAATTATCTGAGAATGAGTTCAATGTTATCAATCATGGTGATTGTTGGGTGAACAATATGATGTTCAAATATAATGATGATGACAAACCTATTGATCATGTTCTCGTAAGTATCATATATCATAAAAAATCGTATTTTCTCTAAACATAAAAATTCATTGATTATTTATCATTCTTTATATTCAGATTTAAAAGATTCGATACATTAATTCATATTTATAATAAATAAATATATATATATATATATATATATATATATATATATATTTATACGTATATACGTATATACGTATATACGTATATACGTATATATACAATAAAATTATAGTTTTTACATTGATACTACTGCAAATCTTTATATCACTTTGAACATATATTTTTATAATAAAGTTAATCGAATACGTGTACATCCATCACCTGTCTACCCGTGTTACTCGCGAAAATATTCCATCGCCGCGACTTCCTAAACAAGAATCTTGCTTTTTTCTCAATGCACGGATTTCATTTCCAATTCAATTGCTGGATATTTTAAAGGTCAATCGATCAAAAGAGTTGATTTGATATTGCAGGTGGACTTTCAACTATGTTTTTACGGATCGCCGGCAATCGATCTTCTTTATTTCCTCAACACAAGTCCTTCCCAGGATGTCTTTAAAAATAACAGGGATACTTTGTATAACGAGTACCTCGATACTTTGTCGGCAACTATGAAACAATTAGATTGCAAAACACAGCCACTCACTAAAGAGGAACTGAAGGCCAGTATGAAACAAAGGGCTTCCTTCGGAATGATAATATCAATGACGGTATTACCGTTAATAATGTCTGATAAGGATGAAGCGAAAAATTTTGATGAGATTATGAGCAATGATGGCTATACTCCGGGTTATAAGAATGAGAATTATAAAAAAATTATGATGAACAGAATACCTATGTATGATGAATTGGGCTTATTAAATATTTGACTTAATTTGTCATGATATAGGATATAATTATAAATGACATAGAAAAGCATTACGCAGAATCTAATGTGAGACAATTTGAAATTATATTATTTTAATAAAAGATTATGATGTGAGAATTATGAACATTTGGATAAATGATTACTTTAGGTTATACAGTTCGAAAAATTTTTATTTTCACATGTTGTAGAGGATTTCTAAGTAATACACGGTTTAAATTTTGTGGCGGTCTTCCTTCGTTCCTGAGATATGCGATTTTAAAATTTTATACTTGTATCATTTTTTCGTTACGTTCTAAATATGTTTATGTTTTTCTGTTTACATTTTCCGAGATCATCTTTCTGAATAACTTTCAGAAAATTTTAGCCTTGTTATTTCAAATTGTTGTTTCCAAATCGTATTAGCGCATAGAATGCGCAGGTATCATTCTGAATAATTAAAGCACTTCATACGCAAAACGGAACGATTTCGAAGCAGAGTCACATGCAGTCTATGCGTTACACGCGTAAATCGGATCTCTTGATATATGATATTTCGCTTCACATAGGTCATGAGTTTATATAAGTTTGCAACTTCTTATGCGAAGCTAGTATATTCCAGACTTCAGACATGGATTGGGTCAGATTATATCTTCCGAAAGTGAAACCATCCCGTAGGGGAGCCTCCCCTGGGAAGGTGAAAAATGTGGTATCCACGCATGTACTTTGCAAAACGAAGGAAGTTATATACAAATATACCCAGTAAGTAAAATGTTAGCAATCTGCCAGCAGCATGCGAACAGATTGAAACAGAATATTGCGACAGATTGGCATTAACTGTATCCGCATTAAGCTTGTGTTCTGCTAGCAGAATCTGTCAGTATAAACCGACAGCAGATTGACAGCTGAAACCGAGCAGAATCTGCACGTGCAACCTGACAAATTGACAGCAGAAACTGCACAAAATTTGCGCTTACTTTTATTAATCTATAATTAAAAGTTATGGAGGAACTGAATCTGAAATTTATATCATCTAATATTGGATTCCGGGGGCCCAAAAGTGAGTTCATTCGAACAAATATAATGTCGAAAATGTCTTTATATATTAAATAGATATTTGCTTCCATAATGAATAATCATTATATTCGTAGCAATATCCATTCAAAAGAACAATGGATTAGCTTAATTCAGTTAAACATTTAGTTTTTTAGAATACATATGATATTGATCTGATAAAATATCAATAAGTTTTGAATAAAAATTTATTTAAATGTAATAAATGTAATAAATCTTTATTTCATACAATGGAATATGTATTCGAAAAAACAATATATTGTTTTCAACCTATTAAAAGTTTATTCTATCGGAATAAATGTAATGTTGACTTAATAAAATATTAGTAAAATTTTAAGCAGAAATATACTTTTATTTATTAAATTAGATGTATACTTCCTATAATAAAATATGTATTTAAAAAAATAACATACTTTGCAATACTTTAAATATTCAGTCTACTATAAATATAATGTTAACTTGACGAAAAATTATTTTGTTTTTAATAGATGTATTGTCATAAGGATTATATATTCGCTCAAAACATTAAAATATATACAGAAGAATAACTCACTTTACTTCGCTTAAACAGATTTCTAGTTCTCACTATATCTATTTCAGTTGATTTAAAATAATATTTAATTCAATTAAATACTTTCCATTATTTCAAATAATTATGTAATCTTATTATTCGGCCTGTATATGCTGTTGGCAGCTCGTGATCGCCGGATTTAGTCTATTTAACAAAATATTCAATGTTTTTACCAAATTTTTTTCTCAGTGTATATATATATATATATATATGTATATATCCACACAGCACCAAGTCATCTAAAAGTACTACCAAAATTGGGCATTTTTTTTGTCTTTTACTGACATTATTAAGTCGACGGAAAGATGAAAAGTCGGAAAGACTAAAAGTCTCATGACCCGAAATCAATGACTTTTTAGTCTTGTCTATATGACTAAAAAATGACTTGATTCATTCTACAGATTATCGATACAGATTATCGATACTCGGTAGTAGAAATACTTCAATACGCAATAAATGGACTATTTCTCCAATTTATCCGCCTAATTTCTAATAATTTAATATTCTGAATTTCAAGGAATCCAGATTATTAAATAAATTATTTTAAATTCAATTTTTCAGAAATTAAACTAATAAACAATAATCAGGAAAATAATGCGGCTCACATGCATACAATCATTTTGCGTAGCACACGTGTGTAGCTCTCTCTGATTGATGCGTAGGAGCAATATCCTCTTTCTGGCATCACTGCTCATAAAAAGCAAAAATATGCTTCAGATCTTATATTAATTACTAATTCTTTATATACATTTAGTAATAAATATTAAATACGAGAAAACTCATACAGCACAAAAGCTTGCATCAACATGCTGCAATGTTACAGCATTGCACATAGCAGTGTAATGTTGCAGAAATAATGCAAAGACATTATTTTGTAATATTACTTTGGCAATAACGTTACAGCAACGTTTCAACATAGCGAAAATGTATAACATATATTTCTTTACTTGCCATTACGCGGCGACACCCAATTTAACTATTTAATTCGTATTCGAATTTATCTAATTATAAGATGGATATAAGGTAGGTCTACAAAAGATTAATGTAATAATTACATTTCTTGTCTTGTGTCAGTTTAATTTCTGATAAACTGACTTAGTTTACTTAATATTTGAATCCTAATGAGGGATCTAGATTATTAATCAAATAATTTGTTTAATAATCTGGATTTTTTATTAGATTTTAGAATATTACACAGATTTTTCTTAATTGAATGGAAATAGGAAATAATTCATTTATTGCACGTATTAAAATATTCTAGTGTCAAATGTATGTAAAATAATTGTATGTATATTATTGAGATAAATGTTTAATAAGATATGTTTGATAAAAAACACTAATAGATGTTTTTTTTCAAAGGCGGTAAATGTTTTTTTCCTATCTTTCTTAAACATTTCATATTTTCAAGATTTATTTATTAATTAAATTTCATATTTTCATATTTTCAAGATTTATTTATTTATTAAATTTAAAACGGTCTGTATTTGTAGCAAAACGTATTTTAATATTGCAAATACATTGCACCGTAACATTACAATCTTACATTGTAATATTTCTGAGGACGGACATTTCAACGTTGCTACAAGCTTGCAGTAATGTTACAGAAACATTTCGCAATTTCCATCAGCCCGTTACGGCCCGCAATACAGCATTGTCGCGAGACATAAGGGTAGATTTTCACTTGATGCTCAACGTTCATTTTTAGTCAAAAGACATGTGATCAAAAAATGACGAATTGGTATCTTTATTTTTAATCACGTGATTTTTTTGACGCTAAAAGATGAGCGTCGAGCGTCAAGTGAAAATCCACCCTAAGTATACCTCACGTGTCGTGGCGTGATTGGCCGCGAATCCGCCTACCTCTGCGCGCAGGAATTGACCCGACGTCTATATTATACTAGACTATTTACTTCCTTATATCACAGTTTAACCAGTTACGACAGTAGCGTCGGCACCTTTGATGTTGCGATGTTGAATCACATGACCCATCACCATATTCTTGGTTGGAAAATGCGCCAAATTTAAAAACATTGAAGATGTGAAATGTTCACTACGAATCCTGTAATTATTATATAATTTTTTCAAAAGTGTTTCTATCCCACACAGCACAGAATATTACAGTAATATTCTGTGCTATATGGGATATATCTATTACAAAATTTTAACCATAGTTGAGCTCTAAAAAACATATGAAAATTAGTATTTTTAAATAAAAAGTAATAAGAAATCAAGTTATAAATCAAGTTAAGTTTAACTGACAATAAGCACAGTTTAACAATAAGTTTGATGCTACATAATTAAAATTACAAAGAGCTTTCTAACAAGAGTGTAATTTATTTACTGTCGTATTATATAACATATATAATATATACAGGGTGTCCCGCAACTACCGCTCAATATTTTAAAGGTAGATTCTCTGGCCAATTTCAAAACGATTTTTCCTCAGCGAAAATGTCGAGGCACTAATAGTTTTCGAGTTATAAATGATTAAAAATAAAGGGTTTTTCGCAAATTAAGCCTTATGGAAATAAAATATTAATAAAATCACATTCTTTAGTTAATTTTAGGTAGAGTTTACTTTAATAGAATTTTAATTTAAGGTTTAGTTAGAAAGATACATCATGACAAAAATTAGAAATATGCAAAAAATAATGATCTTCTTCGGCATTTTGCTGAGGAAAAATCGTTTTTAAATTGGTCAGAGAATCTACCTTTAAAATATTGAGCGGTAGTTGCACCCTGTATATATATATATATATATAATTAAATATAAATAATATCATTGGCAATAAGAGTCTAATGTGGTTAACGTTACATAAATAATTTATTAAAAATTCAAAAAAAGATATTCATGAATAGATATAAATGTAATCGAAAATTAATGGTATAAATTTGCAGACTGACACGGAACGCTTACCCGATATTTATTCGAACATTGTCAATAATTTATCAAAAATTTGATTGTTCTTGTTTCTCGTAATTTGAAATAACTGTCTCAATTTGCGCATGTGTTGACTCGATTTGACACCTTTATAAACGAACCTTGGCCCGTCCCGAGTACTAGTCAAATCTTGTTGTTTTTGAGACGATGATCGGTGGTCTCTCCACCCTTTGTTGGGCCAGCATTTTCGATGTTTGGGAGTAAGTTGAACCTTTCATTAATTTTTTTTTTTATATTTCTTAACCTGTTCTGTTTATTTTATTTCAATTATGCATTATTAATTTGCTGTTATTGTTTGACTTCTCTACAGACATCGTCAAAATGACATTAATAACGAGACACCGCTTCAACTATAAGATTTTTTAATTCTTTACTATTGTTTTAATTTTTTAAAAATTATTGTAATAACTTGATTGTATAATCTGCCTTCTTTTTGCGCTGAAGATGACCCAAAAATAGGATCGAAACGTTCGCGATTCGATTACATTTATATCTATTCATGAATATCTTTTTTTGAATTTTTAATAAATTATTTATGTAACGTTAACCATATTAGACTCTTATTGCCAATGATATTATTTATATTTAATTTTATATTTGTTGAGTCTGACATCTTTAACTAATTTATATATATATATATATATATATATATATGTATATAATATAATAACATATTTATATATATAATTTAACATATTTACATATTTATATATTAATTATATTATATATATATATATATATATATATATACATTAATAAATTTTACCTTTGAGGATCTTTCGGAAATCTAAAAAACTAATTCCCTTTATACTTGTAACGTTTTTACAGTTTTTGATATGCGCAAGCATATCCATTTTTATTATTTTATACAGCCTATTCATAATCTATTTATAATCTATTTACTATAATAACATGACAAATCGACAACGTCGCCATATTGTTGTTGGATTTTTCGCGCATGCGCATTGTAAACTTAGGACCCTGATTTTCGTCTACTGTCGTAACTAGTTAAATTGTGCTTATATATCGTGTATAAAAGTTATCTCCAAATATTATGTATTACGAAAGAGGGACAAATAATCATGTGGTCACGTGATGATATCATCTAATATGGCCGATGCACCACATGGCTACCTAATGAAAAACGAATAGATATCGCACGAGACGTAAAGTTTATTGGAATGCCAAATAATCCATTAAAGGATGAAAACTACGATGTTATAGTGATCGACGAGGAAAACGACTCGTCACAAGCAGAAATGATATTCCCTCACCCAAAGCATGAAGATCATAATCCTGCAGAAGAGGCCGACAGCGACTGTCCAACTCACGATGAAGACGAAGACGTACTAACGGAGCATCGTGATCCTGAACGACGAGGACGAGGCGGACCCAAGATATTAAGAACCGGTCTCAAAGGGAAGACCCAGGAGACAATTTCATGCTGCAAGTTTCGCCGAAGATATTGAAGAGATAGAACATCTCGCCGAAATTCCACTCGAGCAAGCCGTTCACGGGCCACACGCTGACGAATGGCGTCAAGCGATGGTATTAGAGATGAATCAATTATAAGGAACGGCACATGGACGATGATCCAGAAAATCAAAACGATCGTCCAGAAAATCAAAACGTAATTGGTGATCGGGTTGTCTTAAGGAATAAATACAAACACGACGGAACTCTCGATCGCAGAAAGGCTCGCATTGTTGCGAAAGAATTTGCGAAAATCGCATTCAAAGTAGCAAATTTGTAGGGAAATTCGTAGAAACAAGGAAAAAAAATATATTACGTTTCATTAATCTTGACTTTATTATAATGGATCACATAGTTTTCAAACTAATCGAAATGTATAAATTTGCCTAATCTTAATAATCATAATTCACGAATCTCTATCTATAACTATAATTCATCAAATAAGACAACAAATGTCTATATACTATCGATTTTCTCTGTCATGTGTAAACGTTACAATTTAAAAAATTTCTCTAAATAATATATCTGGTGTTAAATCATCTGATTATAATCACTCAATGTTAAAGCAGTTATTAACATAGTTTGATTTAATCTATGATTATATTTCTTTTGTCATCATTTCATAATCATATACGATTTTTAAAATCATGAGTATAGATATCAGATATTTATTTTTCATGATAACATGTACTTTTCACGTACTTACTTTTATGATACTTATCTTTCATGATAACATCAATAATTCTATATCAATAATTATATCAAATAAAATATACAGGGTGTCCCATTTTAATCGATCACTCCGAATAACATTTTTAATTTTGATTTGTAGAAAAAATTCATTTTCAGACAAAAGTTATATGACTTGAAGGGGGACATAAGAAGGTGTCATTAGTTTAACATTGAAGAGTCACTGAAAGGTCACGTGAAGGTCACAAATTTTCAATTTCAAATGAGACCCTATTTTTTGCATATTCTTATAGTTCATCTCGAGTGCTTTCCAAAACACTATAATTAAATTAGTTTTCATTAAGTATTTTCCGAGTTATGAGGCTTGAAATTATTTCTTAATTTTATATAAACCGTAAAATATCTAGTAAAATTTTTTCATTTTTCGATTATCTTACTTTAATACTTTTACGTAAAAAATAATGAGATGCATCAATTGGTGTGAAGAAAACACCAGTTGTTGAAGAAAGGAAAAGATATGTAGTTTGTAACAATTACATATTCTTTCTCACTTACTCCCATTTTCTCTCTCGTTGCCCGGTCCACGTACTTGCGCACTTCATTTGTGTGAGTGTGACGTCAGTGAGCGTCAACACAAGCATAGCGGGATACCATTCCTGCCGGTGCGTGTACACAAGTTGAAAATGTTCGATAAATATACACATGGTACGAATAATCTTATCGTATCAAAATCTGTTTTTTATCTATTATTATCATTATCAATAGATGTAATATATAACAATTATCAATTAAAATTATCAATTAAAATTATGAAAACTCAATTATTTTAAAAATTTTCTTGATGATACGTAAAAAAAAGTTCTCATCTTCAAGCTTATATAATTTTCTTTCCTACATTATATTCCAAGTTTACATACAATGTTTCTTCATAATATAAATAATTCTTATGGAAAGTTATCGAATATTCTTATCACAGATAACATTAATGAACTTTTGTATCGCAATGTCTCAACATATATGATATTTTTACTGAATTGCTAAACTATCATAATATTATAGTGTTTTTCTTAATGAAAATGACGTCAAAATAATGTCATATCAAGACGTCAATATAAAGTCATGTAACAAATTAGTCATTTTGATGAAACGTCAAAATGACGTGCTTGCTACCTGGGTAGATATATATATATGCGATCCTATAAGTCAATGTTATATAAACATTATGCATTAAATATTTATTAATATTCAGTTGATAGAGCCTTATCTTTCCCATCGCATCGTTAATTTTCTTAACAATAAGAATATATTGATTAAAATAACAGACAAAGAGAAGATTTTTTTATGTTTTTCCAAAAGAAAAAGTAAAAAAACTTATCTATTATCTTTAAATTTGTTATCGTTAAATTTGATATTATAGACAAATAATGCATAAGTTAATTTTATGAGTTGTGCAATCTAAGGAATCCAACAAATTGTATAATATTGGATTCTTTTAGAAGTTTTAACATATACATATTATATAAGACATTAATTCAAACTCCAAGGAGTGTCGAATATAAATCATTCATTCATAAGATATGAATATATATAAAATATGAATATAATATATATTTAATATATATAATAAATATTTTTACATCAGATATATAAAATTTATATATTGTAATGTATGTAAGATATTTGTTATCATTTTCCTCTAAAATTATTACTAACTTACTATACTTGCATAAGCACCATCACCTTCTGTTATCTTCATCATGTTCTGTTATCTCCATCGTCCAATGTCAATTGACGATTACGATTGCGTTTTATTGTGAAATTATCATCAATCAATATTAAAAAACTTTATCCAACTTGGAATAAATTAAGAAGTTTGTCGGAAATCAAGTTATTAGATGTCAACGTTCGTCATCATATACGCGATCATCATTATCACGACATTAAATGAATAAATTACTTGTGATCTGCAATTTCTTGCGAGAATATGAGATTACACTGTTGCCAGTATAAAACCTGTCACTTCTATTCTGGCTATATCATTTCGCGTTTGGTCTTCGTGAAGCGGCGAGTGCAGTGTGAGCATTAAGTGAAGTAAATTGAGAGGAACAACTTATAAGTAAGTGCACAATTATTTTATTTCCTTTCTATAATGATCAATCAGAGAGACATAATTATTTGTTTATTTGCTGGTCAATTAAAATTTAAAAAAAAATTATGCAATTATGGTAAGTTTTCGGATAATTATTATGCTTCGGAAAGAATGGTACAAATTTATACTCTGCAATATAATTACATGTGTGTGTAAGTTTAAATAATATAAAAGTCGCTATAAATACAAGGTATCTCAGAATAAATATAAGGTATCTAAGAATAAAACAATCAAATTGTGCCAAAGCATATTCTACAAATAAAAATTGAAAAAATGATAAGTATATATCAGACTAAAAATGTTTGATCAAAAAGGTATCACAAAAATGTAAATATGAAGAAAAAGAAAATGAGATTTGTGCGCAATAAAAGCGTTATAAAAATAAAAACGGATCGACGCTGTTTATTTTTATTCTGTTTAATTATATTGTTACACACTCTCCCGAGTTACGGCCGTTATCCGGATTCCATTGACAAGAAAAATGTTAATAAATAACAATAGTCAGCTGAGAGTCGGAGAGTCGAGAAACAGCCGTCGAGCTGTCCGAACGTGTTTCCGTTTAAGAGTCATAATTGTGTTAATCCATTGTGCTAATCTGTTACTAATGTGTTCTGTGTTCATATTAAAGTTCCTGTATGTTCTCGAAAAGTGTTAATTTATTTAACACGATCCGCGATAGCCGTTCTCTTAGTGCGCATCTTTAATAAATTTCAAAATCGTCGCCCAGAGCGTAACAATATTCTGTTCTCATCTAATCTGTTTATTCCGTGTTTGTAATCAGTATTTGAAATCATATCGAAAATGTATTCAATTTTGTAACTTACATCAATATCAATACTATGACAAATTAAACATTTTTGCGCTCTTCAAAATTGTATATAATATACTTGAAATTTTTGATTTGAGAAAATAAATTTGTTATTCATATGTTGCACGTTTGTTGAACAGTTCATGCAAATATAATTCTCTCAATGCTTCTTTACTAGTTATTAATATGTTATTGTAACACAAAAATCTGCTTTATTGTATATAACAGATTATTATAATATTTAATCGGAAAATGTTAAAAGGAAATCTTTTTTATATATCATGCTAATGTGCAAAAATATTTATTTGTACTCTTTCAGTCAGTGTCAGATAGTTATGTAGTTAGTGTAAGTAATTATATGTTACACTTATTAATGTGCAATTTTATTACACTTGAACGAATAGCAAAAAATTTTATTCACATTATAATAGATTGTTTTTATCTTTATAACACACATGCATAGTATATATATAATGCTTGTTCTTACATAGAGATCAGAACAATATGCTGTGAATAAAATTTTTTACATATACTTATATAATTTTAGCACATGATTAAAAAAACAATACCATTAAAAAAGTGACGTTATTAGATTTATTAAGATATTCTTCTCAAATTTATTAACAAAATTTATGTGTATTTAATATTATCATCATTATTTTATGTATTGTATATTGTTATGTCCCTGATTTATGTCGCGGTCGAGTCTGTCTTGAAAAGGAAAGATCTCGTTATCAAGAAGACACGAATGGTTTTCGTTTTTATACACTGTTCTGTATTCTTCATTGAAGTATCTCATTGTTCCTCAAAAGTGTCTCGTTATTTCACGAATCTCACGATTGCCCGATTTTATAAGTGCCCATCTTCGAAGTCCTCGCCCCGGGCGTAACAATATATTATATATATATATATATATATATATATATGTATATAATATAATATATTATTGTTAAAAAGAAAGAATAATAATACAGAAACCAAACAGATTATGACGCCCGTCTATGTCCTCTTTTGTTTATAAAACATTATATATGTATATGTATGTGTGCTTCTTTGTCTAGGCGAGCGAGCGCTCTGCGAGCGCTCTTTCTTATCCCTCCCTCTAGCTCCACGCGCTCAAGCGCGAAGACGTGTCTATAAGGCGAGATTAATAAAACTATAACATTTTATAAAGTTAAAGTGTCTCTTATTCAAAAAATCCAAAAACCTTTAACAGGTTATGGGCCCAGATGCATAACGCTTTTTTTCCACGCTTCCGCGAATGCAAAGTGAAGAATAAAATAAAATAAAGAAAAGGGGAGAGTGTCAAGACGGCAAGGCGAGGATTGCTTTGTTTTGTTAAAGCTTCACTAGAGCAATTTTAGACGGCATGAATTCTCAGCAACAAAATACTGAGGAGGAAAGTAAGAAGAAGACAGGTGAGTATATAAGCAATCTTTCTTTCATGGAGGTGCGTTTGCGAATTAGATGAGTTGTTCTTTTAACGCAAACGCGACGATGATTTCGATATGTACAAATAGATGTGTGAGTTAATCGAAATTCAGCAGTGTGAAAGAAAGAAATCGAGGCGTGAAATCAGGCAAAAGCGAAATAAAGTCAGGTGTGAAATTCGCTAATAGTTAAGAAAATCGGTGCGAAAATCAAAGGCGCGCTATAGCTAGGCGAGTCGCTATAGCTAGGCGAGTTAAAACGAGTCGAGAGAAAGAAAATCGTTACCGATTTATCGGACCCACGAAACAAGGGCCGACCGGCACACGCTCACAAAGGAGAGAAGGATAGAATAACAGCGATGCCGCGAGATGTAAACATAAACTCTCTCTCGGGCGAGCGTGTTTATGCTAGTGCGTCCTAGCGAAGTCTGTGACTCGAGAAAAGAAAAAAAATAGGCGAGAGACGATACATGAGTATATACAAATACTCATACAGTATATTGAAAGTTTGTGCACAAAGAGATGAGAACTAAATTAAATTTTAATGAATCGATTCGAATTTAAAACATTTGTGTGGAAAAATAAGTACTTATAAAATAAATGTTTACAGCTGTACAACAACCGGATTTATGGGGACATTTGAAACAAATGTTCAGATTGAATCAAAATCATAAAGGAGAGGAGATTTATATTGAAATAAAAGAAAAGGCGCTAATTATAACCACTGAATCAGATGGAGAGTATATTACAGGTGGGTTTATGATGAGATTAGATGAGAGGCGAGAAATCAAATATGAGATTGAAATATAAATATACGTAAATATATATATATATATATATATATATATATATATATGAAGTGTCATATGTATTCATAGGCTAACATATGACGCATAATAATTAATAAAAGAATACATATTAAGTTAACTTAAAACAAAAAACATTACAAATTAAACTAACGATGTTTTAATTATAACAATAAATAATTAAATACATCTTCAACTCTGAGAATCAGTTAGGAGAGTGTGCTTGAATTCGGTATCCTCGATCTGATTGATTAGGGCAGGCTTGGGAGAGGCCTTGTGTTCGGGCCCTTGTGAGCTTGTTCATTTTGAGATTATACTTGTTGTTCGGTCAACTGGTCTCAGAATAAGATCCATGGGCATTTTGTAATATAAATATATATAAACGAATAAATGCAAGTGTATTAATTTTTGAATTTATACAGAAAAACGAATGTTACCTGAGCATTCATGGGAAAATCTGCTAGAATGGCGAGAAGAGATGTTATTAGCTGGCCAGCCACTTGCAATGCCTAGGATCATCTCGGAGCAGCGCGTAACTTATTGAAAAAGAGGAAGGGGATATCGCAGATAAAGGAGAGATAGGAGAGAAGGAGAGTGAAGAGATAGAGGCGAGTCTAGCAGATGGTGAGAGAGGAGAGGAAGATGAGAAAACTGAGGCGAGTTGTATAAGACAGACAATAATTAACGCGATAAAATCAGGTAAACCCCAACCTCAAATTAAAAGCAATGTAAAAACCAAGATAGATTTCAAAAATATATTGTCAAATAATTAACAAATATCTATGACAAATTCGATTGAAGATATTAATAAAAATAAAAAATATAAAATCAGTTGAGGCGAGATTAGAGTCACAGGAGAGCAAAGTTAGTGAACTAATCAAAATAGTAGAGAAATGTGCTTTGCTTCCGCCACAATGATGGAGCAATTCACAAAAATTATTCAGGAGGTGAAAAGGAATTGGCACAGAGCAAAAAGGAGAGACAAAGTCTAAAAAGAATTGAAGAATTAAAACAATTGATTCGCGATGATTATACGAAGCAGTTTGACGAAGTCAAAAGAACAGTGAACATAATGGAAGATGCGGTTGAGTCACTTTTGCAAGCTAAACAAGAGTTCTTGAATTATGAAGAACCAGAGGTGAGTGGAAAAGATGATAATACTGAGGGCGAGGTATGGCCTATGGAGGAAACAAATCTTAATGTTAGAATTTCTAATATAGTTAAAGAGTGCTGTAAAGATTTTATAAGATCGGAGAAAAATAAAGCAAATGAGAGTGGTGTAAATTCAATATCTAAAGATATAAAAGAAACATTAAAATTGGAAATAGTAAATAAAAGTATGGGTGTAAAAAGATTACAAATTAACATCAGATATGAAATTTGAACATTTTTATGATTTCTTTAGTTCTGAATTAAGATCATTTGATTTATTGTACGTTATAGATGGAAAAATAAGGTGTGATATTGTAGATGAAAAGATTTTAAACGAACAAAAATTCAAAGTGCGGGATATTTTAATAAACCGCTTAGAAAACCACTATCATTCTAAGGTCATGCACTTGGATAACCCAGTAAAGATTTTAAATAAATTGAAAGAAATTAAAAAGTGTGAAAATAATGTAACTTCTTTCGACATTAAAAAACAATTATACAATATGAAATATATAATTGGTAAAGAAAAAGCAGGAGAGTTTAGTGAAAGGTTTGAGGATGTTGTTAGAAGTTACGAAAATTCTCCGAATGCCATACCTCTGTCTGATGATGAGAAAAGATCTCTATTTTACAACGCAGTCAAAGTCTCTGTGCCAACTCTGCAAACAATAGAGTTTGTAACTCAGAGTACCAAAGGTAACGGCCCGACGTATGAAAATTTAAAAATGCTGATAATGCAGGATGAAACTGCGAGAAATCAGGCGAATGGAGGTGAGAAGAAGGAGATGAGTAAAATTCGGGCGGCTAACTTAGCGCAGACAGCAGGCCCACGATGCTACGAGTGTCAATCATATGGACACATGGCCGGAAATTGCACTAACATTGGAAAAGGCCCACTATGTTATAAATGTCGGAAATTTGGACACAAGGCTCCAGACTGCACCAGCCAAATTGAATCCTTGTCAAGTACGTCGAGGGGCAGATGCAGAGGATCTGTGAGATACAACCAAAATTATAATGTTAATCGCGGTGCGTTTCGAGGCGGTTTTACAAGGCGAGATTTGAAAAGGAAAATGGAAAGTAGGCACACACATTTCTCGAAAAGAGGTCGATTCAGAGGTGCGAAAGGTTATAAAAACAATAGCAATAAGGGCAACGGTGGAAAAGTCGATGAAAAAAAGAAAAATCCTAGCCAATCATCTGATCAACAAAATCAAAACAAAGGTGAGCATATATTACAAAACTTAGTTGAAAAATGCAAAAATAATTTCACAGTAGAATGTAATTTACTGAACACCGAAGACGTGTACACTACCACGGGTAAATAAGATCTAGGTAGATGCGTTACAAAATTCCTAGCAGATTCGGGCGCGACAGAATATTTGACCAAGTCCAGATTGATTTTCAAAACATTCGATGAGTTAAAGTGTGGTGAGATCAGATGAGCGAATAAAAAATAACTCCGCGAATTTAAAAACGGAGGGAGTAGGAAAAATAGAAATTAGTCTGGAAAATGGTAAAAATTTAGAAATCGACCAAGCGAATGCACTCAAAGAAAATCTATTATCGTTGCGTAAATTTGCCGAAATGGGACTGGCTATTTACTTGAATAATAAAAAGAAAGATATGTTTGATCCTGTTTCAAATGAGCATTTTATATCTGGTCTATATAAGCGACCCTATTGGATTGATTTGATTTAGAAATTAACACAAATAACGCAACTGACAAAAACAGACCTGTAACAATTAATAGACGAAATATTCGTGAATTTGGCTGAAGGAGAGCTGCCAGAAAATAAATATGTCACGCGAAGCGTCACAGCAAAATTACAAGATTTGATACAAAAACAGTCTATTCAGCAGACTGAAAACTTAAGAAAAATTGCCGTTAATGTTGAAAGCCAAGAAAATAGAGACGAGAATTTAAAAGGTTTAGGCGAGAATAAAGTAAGTTCAGATGAGATATTGGACTCAAACAAATATGATAAACCAAAAATTGGATCATATAAACAATTAAATTTTGACGTGACTATTTGGGACCGAAAATTTCATGACGTTAATGAACTACCTATAGTTGAATTAAATGATTGCGAATCTCCATTTTCAGATGAGAATAAAATGTTCAATAAAAATAATAAAGCCATGCTGTGGCATGTCAGGTTAGGCATGCATCGTTAGCCTATTTGAAAGCCTTACAATCAAAATTTCCAAATAATAAAGAATTAAATGATGCCATTTTTGATAAATCAATATTAGACTGTGAGGTATGTTTGATATCTAAATTTAAGAAATTACCCTTCAATTCTAAACGCACTAGAGCTACAGCACCTTTGCAAATCATTCATTCGGATATAATGAGACCAATATCTCCATCTTCATATCCTAAAGGATATAGATTTATATCAGTGTTCATTGACGATCATTCGCGATTAGCAATGGCATATCCCATGAAAAATAAATGCGAAGTAGGACATTGTTTAGAAATGTTTGTGCGAAGTGCGAGAAATTTATTGGGGTATGATGCCAAGGTGTGTTATTTAAGATCTGATTAAGGCAAAGAGTATGTAGACGGATACACAATTGAAGTTTTAAATAAATTAGGCGCGGAATTGCAATTGTCACCACCTGATACTCCTGAATTAAATGGTGTGTCTGAAAGGTTCAATCAAACGATACAAAAAGAAGGTGAGATCGTATGTATATGATTCAGGACTACCAGAGTATCTATGGGACTTAGCTCTCTCAGCAGCGGTGTACGCCTATAATCGCACACCCCATTTTTCAAATAATATGATTATACCGTTAGTAAAATTCAATCCGCATCATAACTTTGACATCAATCAACTAAAAAGATTTGGATGTATTGCGTATATTAAAGTACAAAGAACAAACAGGTCCGAAATTTAGAGCGGAAGGAAGGCGAGTTATTCTAGTTGGTTATACTCCTATGGGATATCAATTCTTAAGACCGGAGGAAGGAAAATATTACGAAAGTAGAGATGTAAGGTTTAACGAAAAATTAGTATACCGAGATAAATTTGTTAAAAACAGTATTAAAGACTTCCCACAACTGAATGAAGATCTTAATAAAGAAAAGTGGTTCGTTCAATTTGATAAAGGTGCTAATGAGCCAATTCAAACTGATAAAGATGAGAATGAGTTAATGGAACTGTCAAAAACGGAAGGAGAGATTAACAGAAAAAGAGGTAGACCGAGGAAATCCAAAACAGAATACAAGAAAGCTAAATCAAATAAAGCGGACGAGACCTTGAAAGATAATAGCTTCGACAATTTACAGATCGATGAAAAATTAAAAACAAGTGCATTACTTATGAATTTAAGACACGGTGAGATAGAAACAGAGATCAAGCAAACGATGTTTTCCATGTTATGCTAACTAACATAAATTCTGATCCACTTAATTACAAAGATGCTATGCACACTAAAGATAATAAACGTTGGCAGAATGCTATTGATGATGAGTTAAGATCTATGAAGAAAAACAAAATATGGAAATTAATTAAACGTCCAGTTCTAATGGAAAATGGTCAAAAGGTAAATATATTAGATTCCAGGTGGGTTTTTAAACATAAAACTGAAGCCGATGGAAAGATGAGATACAAGGCACGCTTAGTTATTCGAAGGTTCAAAGATAATAATGATTATGAATTGAGAGAAACATATGCTCCTGTGACTGTCCTCAAGACTCACTTTGGTTCGAGCTGTATTGGTTATTATCAACAAATACAATCTAATAACCTGTCAACTAGACGTTAAAACAGCGTTTTTAAACGGTGAGATTAAAGAAGAAATTTACATGGAAATACCAGAAGGAACTTGTCACACAAATAAGGAGGAGATGAGTACGTATGTAAATTACAACGAGCGATGTATGGATTACATATTAGTCCAAAACGTTGGAACGAAAAATTCATAGAGGACTAAGCCTAGGACTAAGCCTAGGCGTAGAAAACTCAGACTTGGAACCTTGCTTATTTACGTGGCGAGAAGGAGAGAAATTTTTAATATTGTTACTATATGTAGATGATATTCTAGCTGCAAGCAATGATGAAGTCAAATTAGGTGAGGTAATTAATAAACTGAATAAAAAATTTGAGATGTCTATTTTAGGTGAACCAAAAGAATTCCTGGGTATTTCTATCAAACGTGACAAAGAAAATGGAATTACTGAATTAAATCAGGAGAAATATATAGACAAATTATTAATCAGATTTGGCTTTGAAGATTCGCATCCACAGAGAACTCCAATGAATACAACTCAAGTAAACAATCGAGAAAGAAAGGAGAGAGAAATGGAAAACAATGATGAAAATTTATGTGACAAAACGAAAGAAAAGGTTCCTTATAGAGAAGCTGTTGGAAGTTTACTATATTTGGCAGATACGACAAGGCCAGATATAATATATGCTGTTAATGTTTTGAGCAGACACCAACTAAATCCCACACAAAATGAATGGACTATGATTAAAAGAGTCTTTAGATACTTAAAAGGTACAAAACAATGAAGTTTATCGAGGGGAGACTGATGATATTCAAACTTACTCAGATGCGAGCTTTGGAGACTGTAAAAATGCACTAACAACTTGTGGATATGCGATTAAACTATTTGGTGATACGATAAGTTGGCGTACTCACAAACAGCCATATATTGCTTTGTCAATGTGTCATGCGGAATACGTAGCTATGAGTGAGGCGAGTCAAGAAATGCTCTCTACGTATAACTCCTTGAAATTGATTTTAATCAAACCTCTTCTCCCTATGATTTTATGGTGCGATAACAAAGCTGCATTAACTAGTGCAGAAACTAACGGGGGAAATAAACTTAGACATATAATTGAAATTAAAGAACATATTAAAGAATGTGTAAAGAGAGGATTAATTAAGATAAAGTGGATAAAATCTAAAGAACAGTTGGCTGATGTGTTCACAAAACCTCTGTCATTTGAATTACATAAATATTTAGTAGACAAACTAATGAATACTAACACTTGATTTCTTATGTTCACAGAAAATAAATAATTAGAGCAGCTGAACCAGGTGGAGTCAGAGGCACGGTGATTAAAGAAAAGACTGTATAGTTAAGAGAGTTCAAATAGATGACAATAGAACGGTCGGGAGGGAGTGTTAAAAAGAAAGAATAATAATACAGAAACCAAACAGATTATGACGCCCGTCTATGTCCTCTTTTTGTTTATAAAACATTATATATGTATATGTGTGTGCTTCTTTGTCTAGGCGAGCGCTCTTCCTTATCTCACACTCTAGCTCCACGCGCTCAAGCGCGAAGACGTGTCTATAAGGCGAGATTAATAAAACTATAACATTTTATAAAGTTAAAGTGTCTCTTATTGCGTTCAAAACTCAAATACCTTTAACAATTATATATATTATATGTATTATATACAGGATGTCCGATTCGTGAGGGACCAAACAAAAATACATACATATGTATGTATATATATGTACATTTTTGCTTATTACTTAATAATTATTGCGAATTTTGCAAAATAGTAGAGGACTATTCTTCTTAGTTTGACCCAATCTATCATCACTTTTCATTTGGTCCCTTCGGACACCTTGTATATTGTATATGTATTATATATTGTATATTATGTATGTATTATGTATTATATATTAGCGATTTTAAGATATATATATATTTGATACATAATGTATACTATATAATATATAATGCATAATATACATAATACAAAAAGGCTGTAAAAACATTTAACGCTGTTACGCGTATTAAATAAAGTGAGAGGCCAGGGGCACGAGAATGGGAAACATTGGCTCGTCGTCGACTGTGGAAAGTGAGAAGGAGACAGAAAACAATATCTCTGTTCTCCTCTATCCGAAGCTAACCGAGGCTCCGGCTCACAGTACGCAGTTTACGCTTGCACGTATCATTCCTTCTTTTATAGTTGCGTGTTGCTCGCGTGGGCATTCTAGCATTATGAAACGGCGATAAAGCGAGCGAAAAATGACGAAAAAGGGATGACGAAGGAAATTAGAAGCTGGAATGAGGAGGAGAGATAGAAAGGGAAGGGAGCGAGTTGGCTAGAAAGAAAGAAAACGTAATAAATCTTGCAATGAACAATAAATTATCGTAAAAACCGTTTTCGCGTTTCATGACATGGCGAGAAGAATTCGTCGGGAATGATTTGACGGGAAAATTCTTCAATTCCAATTCCAATTTCAGAAATGGCTCTAGAGACACCGACATGGCTGAATCTGTGCTTCATGGAAAAGGTCCTAAGAAAGTCAGAAAACGACAATTCTATCCAAGTAATCGATATATTCTCAAAACCGGCCATGAATAAATAATTAATGGCTAATGTTATATAATGTTATATAATTATCTTAATCAGATTAACTATAAATTAATCAATTGCTATTATAACTATCGCGTATTATAAAAATTTGTTTTATTTTATGGCTATAAATGTAGATATGTAGATAAAAAAATGTAGACCTTAAAATTTTTTTAAATAATACTTTTATTTAGAAACCAAACCAAAAACAAATGTATACAAGAGGAATGTTTAATATCGCACACCCGAGTGAAATGAGACAATTTTTACTCACGGTACTAAATAATTAGCAGAGGAAATGGAAAACTGGCCAGAAATGAAAAAGTAAAGTTTGCATATAAACACACATAAATATACAATAACATTTGTTATATTTTATCTAAGATAATGTTTTCTAATATGGTAAACATAATATAGTAAAATAGGGTAATATAGGTAAACATAATATATTAAAATATATTTAAAGAGAAAAAATAAGCAAATTTAACACATTAATAAAAAGCATATATAATTATAAATATGTTGCATAAAAAATATATTAAATATTAATTTTATAATTATATGACTTTTATTGTTAGATACGCCGAAAAAAATTGCTAAATTGGTCGACCACATATATGATATAGGAATAGATATATGCAAATTATCCGAGAATGAGTTCAATGTTATCAATCACGGTGATTGTTCGGTGAATAATATGATGTTCAAATATAATGATGATGGCAAACCTATTGATCATGATTGTTTTCGTAAGTATCATATATCATAGAAGAATATATCACGTATTTCCTCTAAATATAAAAATTTATTCATTATTTATTATTCTTTATATTCAGATTTAAAAGATTCGATATATTAATTCATATATATATATATATATATATATAGTATATATACTTATATATACAATAAAATTATAGTTTTTACATTGACACTACTGCAAATCATCATATCACTTTGAACATATATTTTTATAATGAAGTTAATCGAATTCGACCATCTTACATCCAACACCTGTCTTCCAGTGTCACTCGCGCAAATTTTCGACCGCCGCGATTTTCTAAACAAGAATCTTGTATTTTTCTTCGTGCACGGATTTCAGTTCCAATTCAATTGCTGGGTATTTTAGAGGTCAATCGATCAAAAGAGTTGGTTTGATATTGCAGGTGGACTTTCAACTATGTTTCTACGGATCGCCGGCAATCGATCTTCTTTATTTCCTCAACACAAGTCCTTCCACGGATGTTTTTAAAAATAACAGGGATATTTTGTATAATGAGTACCTCGATACTTTGTCGGCGACTATGAAACAATTAGATTGCAAAACACAGCCACTCACTAAGGAGGAAACTGAAGGCCAGTATGAAACAAAGGGCTTCCTTCGGAATGATAATATCAACGGCATGACGGTATTATCGGTAATAATGGCCGATAAGGATGAAGCAAAAAATTTTGATGAGGTTATAAGCAATGATGGCTATATTCTGGGTTATAAGAATGAGAATTATAAAAAATTATGATGAACAGAATATCTACCCAGTCAGAAATGTAACGTTGATTCAAAGTTGATTCAACATCGATATGGTTGACAACTGGTTGAGTCGATATTTAGTCAGAGATGTAACGTCAATTCAATGCTGATTCGACACATTTGACCTGCAGTTACTTGCCGCTACGCGCGACACTCAATTTAACTAACTCGTATTCGAATTCATCTAAGATGATTATAAGATCTATGAAGGATTAATGTAGTAATTATATTTCTTGTCTTGTCAGTTTAATTTCTGATAAACTGACTTAATTTACTTAATATTCTGAATCCTAATAAGGGATCTAGATTATTAAAAACAAATAATTTGTTTAATAATCAGGATCTTCTATTGGGTTTCAGAATACTAAACAAATTTTTCTTAATTGAATGGGTAAATAGGAAATAATTCATTTATTGCACGTTTTAAAATATTCTGGTGTCAAATGTATGTAAAATAATTGTATGTATATTATTGAGATAAATATTTAATAAGATACATTTGATAAAAACACTAGACACAAAACAACTAGATGTTTTTTCCAAAGCGGTAAATGTTTTTTTCCTATCTTTCTTAAACATTTCATATTTTCAAGATTTATTTATTAAATTTAAAACGGTCTGCATTTGTAGAAAACTCGTTTTAATATTGCAAATACGGTGCACCGTATATGATAATAAACTCTGTCAATATTATTTTAAATAAATATAGCATGCAATAAAAATTTTATAAAAGTAAAAGAAAAATTATTTTTGATATGATTATAATGATTACATAAAGTTACTTTTTTATAAAAGCATTAATTATTGAAATATATATTAATAAACTGGTTGATTCAACATTGAAATTATGTCGAAATGATAGTCGAAAATTCGTCAAAATTTTGTATTATTTCGATGTCGATTCGATCAAAATTTCAACTTTATTTCAACATTGGTTTTCGACATTAATTCGACTCACAACAACTATACATTTCTGACTGGGTATGTATGATGAATTGGGTTTATTAGATATTTGACTTAGTTTATCATGATATAGGATATTATTATAAATGACGATCATTATAGAAAAGCATTACGCAGAATCTAATGTGAGACAATTCTAAATTATATTATTTTAATAAAAAATTATGATGTGAAAATTATAAACGTTTGGGTAAATGATTACTTTAGGTTACACAGCTAAAAAAGTTTTATTTTCACATATGTTGTAGAGGATACATTCCTAAGTAATACACCGTTTAAATTTTGTGGCGGTCTCCCTTCGTTTCTGAGATATGCGATTTTAAAATTTTATACTATCATCTTTTCGTTACATTCTAAATATGTTTATATTTTTCTGTTTACATTTTCCGAGATTATCTTTTTGAATAACTTTCAGAAGGTTTTAACTTTGTTTTTTTAAATTGTTATTTTCAAATCATATTAGCGTATTAGAATGTTTAGACACCGTTCCGAATAATTAAAGCGCGTCAATCGTCACCCATAATATAATGATTTATTTTTAAAGAGTGTATAAAGAGTATATAAATGCATTATTTTATTAATTCCATAAAAAAAAAAATCTTTGACGAATAAAAAAAATATTTTAAATGTATTTTAAACATTTTTTAAACGTTTTTCTTATTAGAAAAAAGAACGTATCTCTTAACATTCTTCAAGTGGACATTTTAATCAATCAGAAACGTTTTCAAGAGTCGATTATGAAACGTTTTAAAGGAACATTTGTGAAACGTTTTTTAAATTAATAATATGTGCTATCGAGATATACATTCGAAATATTTAAAAATATTTAAAAATATCTTACATTTAACATTGTGGACGATCTTACAAAATAATAAAAAGAAAAGTATATTATGTAAATTTGTTTAACTAATATTAGGTAAATATTACTCACAGCACCTGGTAAGATATATTTAGTGTAATTAAATTTAAAATAATTTCTTTCTCTATCTATAACTATAATTCATCAAATAAGACAACAAATGAATATACTATCGATTTTCTCCATCATGTGTAGACGATGTTACAATTTGAAAGAATTTCTCTAAATAACATATCTGTTAAATCATCTGACGATAATTACTCAATGTTAAAATAATTATTAACATGATTTGATTTGACATGATCTACGATTATATTTCCTTTGTCATCAATTCATAATCATATACGATTTTTAAAATCTAGATATCAGATATTTATTTTTCATGATAACATGTACTTTTCACGTATTACTTTCATGATAGTTATCTTCCATGATAACATTATAACATATTAATTAACATATTAATAATTATTAATATCAAGTAAAATAGTAAAATTAACATATTAATAATTATTAATATCAAGTAAAATATATAGACATACCCACAATTTTATCCATTATTACATGCGTGCTTGAATTATGCTTAGTTATGTAATTTGTATTTGATTGAAAAAGATCTTTCTATTTCTCAAAAGTCATTCTGTAATAGTCATTAATACTTCTGCTACTGGAAAATTTTAAATATATGAACGCTTACACAATTTTGCACAATATTGCACAATCGTTATTTATTGCCACGCAAACCGTCGCATCCGTATAAACTAATTATCTTTCCTCAAGCTCGTTAACGAGAAAATTGTTCCAATAAAATAGTGCCAATTGTTGTTGTAATTTAATTGTCAATGAAAATATGTGAATTAGTACGTTAAATTATCTTGTGTGCGTTTATATAATTGCCCTTTCCTATGATCTTGACCAGTGCTGGGATTTACTTGCAACTTTCGGCTAGATTTCTTAACTTACGCCTACTGTTCTCCTCTTAAGGTCATTCTACAATAGAGTCGTAAAGTCGTAAGAAATTGACCAATCACAGTTGATTATTCTCCTGAACTTCAACTGGGATTGGTCAATTTTTTATGACTTACGACTTACGATTCTATTGTAGAATGACCTTTTCGATAGTCGTTTCTTTCGCTCGACGCTCGAATGAGAGAGTGCAAGCGAGACAGCTATATACGCGCGGAATACTGTGCTATCTTTATACGTATCTCGTGCGCTTTAATATCGATATCGATATATTTTTCATCATTATCAATATTAAAGCGCACGAGATAGAAATAACGCGGTATCCCGCGTATGTCCGTCGGATATAACTGTCTCGCTCGCACTCTCTCGTTCGAGCGTCAAGCGAGACGGCTATCGGATCCCTCTAATTCGGTGTTACGTCTTACAGTGCTTTATCTTTCGCTCTTGTGCCGTGCACGAAGGACGCAACAATAGAATGCTCTCCACTACTCTACTTTCTCTCTCGTTGCCTGACCCGCGTACTCGCGCTTCACTTGTGTGAATGTGACGTCAGTGAGCGTCAATACAAGCATAGCGGGATACTTTTCCTGCCGGTGGGTGTACACAAGTTGAAAATGTTCGATAAATATACGCATGATACGAATAATTTTATCGTATCAAAATCTGTTTTTTGATCTATTATTATCGCTATCAGTAGATACAATATGTAATAATTGTCAATATTAAAATTATGAAAACTCAATCATTTTAAAAATGTTTTTTATGATATGTAAAAAAATAGTTTTCATCTTCAAGCTTATATAATTTACTTTCGCTTCATTATATTCCAAGTTTACACACAATGTTTCTCTATAATATAAATGTTTCTTTATAATATAAATAATACATATAAATAATTCCTACTAACCCAGTGAGAAATGTTGGTCAAATCTACGTCAATTCGACATCGATTCGACATCGATTTGATCAAATATGTAGATGTAGATTTGACCAACATTTCTCATTAGGAAAGGTTATCGAATATTCTTACTAAAAACTGTCTCACAAAAATAGCTATCAAAAAATTTACAAAAAGTACTGATTAATTATAAAATTGCGTCTAGTTGGGGTGCAATTTCACTTTAACTTTGTTAGTATTATAAAATTTTATACATATGTGCTTTTATATAATATAATCCGCTGCTGACAAATAGGTAGAAGTTCCGTTTAAAATCTATTAATTTTTTTAAAAATTAAAAATTTTAAAAATTATAAATTAAAAAGTTTTAAATAAAAAAACTCGGTGCGCTGCCAATTTGATTGGCAATAATAATAAATGAGCAATTACATACTAGCATTATTTCAATAATTACTATGCAGTGCCGAGTTTTTTATGTTTGAAAATTGACACAAAAGTGTAACACTTAAATTTTATCTGGAAATAAAGTTTATGTTAAATTAACATATTTATAATGCATAATGTTATATTTATAATTGTTATATTTATAATTACTTATAATGTTAAATTTATTTAAAAGAGATGTTATTCTTACATTTTTATAACAGAAGAGATATATCGATTTAACATATGGAAACTGTTATAGAGAGAAAAAATAACACAACTTATCTGTTCATTTTAACATATAACTTATTTCATCAAAAATTCGCGCATTTACATATTAATTGATTTTATTAGTTATTTTAACTCTTAGAAACGATGAATATTAACTCAACGCAGAAATGTCAAAATAACACAACGATAATATGTTACATTAACATAAGAGTATGTTAAAAAATTTAACACAAAAACTTTTACACTAGAAAATTTCAACAGAAAT
Organism: Camponotus fellah; assembly: GCA_030586385.1. Lineage (NCBI taxonomy): Eukaryota > Metazoa > Arthropoda > Insecta > Hymenoptera > Formicidae > Camponotus > Camponotus fellah. The sequence continues at coordinate 31,805 of JAPIVC010000411.1, read as the reverse complement.
ACAAAATGTTTTTTACCTTGCATATATATATATATATATTATATATATGTGTATATTAAATATAAAAAAATAAATAATAATAGCACAATAATAATAATATAAATAATAAGATAAATAAATAATATAATAATTAATAAAAAGATGTTAGATTGACAATAGTCGGGAGTAACAACGGTAACATAATGTGAGTAAAAATAACTTTCTGTACAGTTATATAATTATGATTATAGCAATATAATTATAATTATGATATTTTGATATATAAATAATTAATAAGAATAAATATTAGGGTTGCGCAACAATATAACATAATGTAAGAGTGAATATTAGAGCTGCGCAGTAACATAACATAATGTAAGTGCGAATATTAGGGCTGTGCAGCAACATAACATAATATAAGAATGAATAATCTCCTGCGAGTCACATAATTATGATTAAATAGTATTTTTGCAATCATATATGCAATCATATATAAAAGTTTATATATTTGCTACAATTAGTCAAGAATGATCGCAGAAATATTATATAATCATAATTATATGTCTACACAGAAGATTATATTCTCTCATATTATATCACATTATTTATTATTAATCAGTCAAAATTATATAATATACTTGAGATTTTTGATTTGAGAAAATAAATTTGTTATTCATATGTTGCAAGTTTTATGAATAGTTCATGCAAATATAATTCTCTCAATGCTTCTTTACTACTTATTAATATGTTAGTGTGATGTAACATAAAAACCTGCTTTATTGTATATAACAGATTATTATAATATTTAATCGGAAAATGTTAAAAGGAAACCTTTTTTATATATCAAGCTAACGTGCAAAAAAAAAATTTATTTGTACTCTTTAAGTCACTGTCAGATAAATAGTTATGTTAGTGTAAATAATTATACGTTACGCTTAATGTGCAATTTTATTACACTTGAATGAATAGCAAAAAAATTTAATCACATTATAATAGATTGTTTTTATTTTTATAACAAACATACATGCATATTATATATATAATGCTTGTTCTTACATAGAGATCAGAACAATATGCTGTGAATAAAATTTTTTACATATACTTATATAATTTTAGCACATGATTCAAAAACAATACCATTAAAAAAATGACGTTATTAGATTTACTACGATATTCTTCTCGAATACAAAATTTATGTGTATTTAACATTATCATCATTATTTTATGTATTGTGTATTGTTATGTTTCTGATTCGTGTCAGTCAGTCTGTCTTAAAAAGGGAAAATCTCGTTGTCAAGAAGACACGAATCGTCATCGTGTTTCTTGTTATTCACTGTTGTATGTTCTGTGTTCTTCATTAAAGTGTCTCATTGTTTCTCAAAAGTGTCTCGTTATTTCATGCGTCTCGCGAGTGCCCGATTTTATAAGTGCCCGTCTTCGTTATATATTGAAGTTCTCGCCGTGAGCGTAACAATATCCCAGGTAGCATGTTAATGTTTCTTGAATGTTTATTGAATGTTATAACCGTTTAATTAAAATAATTGTTATCTGAGTGTTAGAAGTTCGTGCCTAACTAATGTTCGAGGAATGTTCAGAAAATATTCGTGAAACATTACGATATAACATTTAGGAGCATTCCTCAAACATTCGTATAATTCGTATAATGATTCCTGCAGGAAGGATACGGTAACGCTTGTCATGCGGCAAAAGGCGACGCGCTAACTAATTAATAATCTTTCGCTATTATAAAAAAATTGTAAATTGGCTACCGTGTCACTTTTTTGTCGCGTGGCAAATGTTACAACGTCCTATCTGCAAGATAATCATACACAAAGTTTGCGCAGTGATGGATCCAGGAAGCGATTTTCAAGAAAAAATTTTTTGCAGTTGCTTACTTGTAGTAATATAAAAATTTCTTGCGGTTGCTTACTTGTAGTAATATATTGAGGGTCAATACTTAAAAGATAAGATCTCTGAGCAAAAATCAGTATCTGTCTTCTCACGAAAAGACAGAATTATCCATGATGAAATTATTCATTTCTCTAATCCTAAATTCGCTATTAAAAAGCGTAACGGATACGGATTCAAAACGTAACTTATTTCTTTTTCAATTGTTTTTGCGAGATTCATAAAAAGAAGAAAATTGGCAGGTGAGGAATAAAATCTCAAATTCACCTTCATTCTGACTATTTTACTGTTGTGCTAAGAGATAGATGCAATAGTAAAACAAGTAAACTTTTTGCTTTGATGTTATATTTTATCAGACAAATAAATTGACTATTCAAATCTATTTAAATAAATTTTATTTAAAATAAAATTTTTTAAACATAAAATAACTTGAAAAATTAAAAACTGGCTTAAAATAAAATAAATTTGACATACATATCATATTTCAGTCTGTAAGAAATATACATTAATTAATGTTAGTAAGTTCTTCTATGCTCACATAATAAAAACATAAATATATTGTATACTAAATATGTATACTGTTATATACTGAATATTGTATACTAAATATTAAAGATAAATGAAACATATATCTGTAATCATATCATCTTTGAACATAATATCTTTGATAAACTTTGATAAACTTATATCATAAATAAATTATATATCAATAAATTCCAAAGATTTACTCTCTACAATAAACTACCAGTGAATACAAAAAACAACAAAATTAGATTAAGGAACATTATTGAAGATGAACAAGATGTAACGCATATATCTAGAGACTTATTTGACACTTCTAAAAGGCGAGTAACGTAAAAGTCCATTATTATTTTATCTATAATTCTTCCATTGGCATCTGGATATATGACTAATACAGCATCTAAGAAAAATCATTAGGCAATATTTAATTTATTTTTAATACAGTCATAATAGTTTCTGACTGAAAAATCTTTAATCGTTTTATAAAAAGAAAGAGAAATCTACATATCGCCATGCTATTACATTTCTGTAATATTTCAATAAATAAAAATGGTAAAAGAATTATGACCTTTGACAACTTTGCACATGTTTGTAGGAGAAAAAGCAAGTTTTTATTCTTTTCCTTTTTATTTTCTTCTTTTATAACTGCTAACTGCGCGTGTGAGCAATTTTTTCATAATACGATCAACACATTCTTGATGGAACTGATGTTCCACCTTCAGTGGAAAGTCTTTTGGTCTGAAAATGTTTCACATTTTCTTCAATCCCAAAAATTTATTGTAAAAGAATATTTTATGGTTTGCTGTGGAATGATGCACTAAATGGATTTCAAGTGTGTACTTACTAGGTATTCCATTTGTGCTTCGGATGAAGCTAAACATTTTTTCCATTTTCTCTGCTGCACTGATATTTTCAAGAGATATTTGTGGCATTCTTTCAGGATGAGATACAATTGTTCCTTTATTCCTGAGTCGTTGCACTATTTCCTCCAATAATATTTCATGATTACATTGAGTTTCCTTTATAATCTTCATATAAACTAGATTTTTTATCATATCTACAATGATAATAGTAATAAAAGATAAATTAGTATCCACATACCACAAATTCTTAAGAGGTACTCAAATTTGTAAAATATTACCCATGCCAGTGGTCTTTTTGATTCAACTTGATTATCATGATCAAAATCTGCATTGCTGTCATGACTGCTACTATGAATACGTTCAGCGTCACAGTTATTCTTTTGTAAATTCTCAACATTACTGTCTTGTAGATCAGATTTGCTTACACTAGAATTAGCAATATTACTATAGCTAAGAGATGAAGATGAGGCAACTGTACTGACAGATGGATTAGAAACTAGAAACTGAGATGCACTCATATTAATTTCTGCAATAATATTATTTAATGACAAAATAGAGGTACTGCACTACACAATCTACATAATGCAAATACATCAAACAGAAAAAAAGTATGAATAAATAAAAACAATACAGTAAAAAAACTTTAAAGATTTTTGAATGAAAATTAAATAACATTCACTCAAAAGCATAAAATTCTTACAAATAAACTTACTTTGTTTTAACGGTGAAGGTGAAGCAGAATGTGCTCTATTCTGATTTAAAATCAATTGCTTTGAAGGAGAAGGTGGTGTCGAATGAGATCTTGCTTTTCGGTTACAAATATGTTTCTTCAAAGGTGTAATTAAAGAAGATTTTTCCTTAGTTTCATGACGAGAAGTATTCTGTTTTAAAGATAAAGCAGTATCTGTTCTATCTTCTAAATTGGAAATCCTCTGCATTGAAGGTGAAGCGGAAGAAGATGCTTTAGCTGATTCACGAGATACTTCTGTGGAAATCTGTTTAGAGATTTGTCTATCATACTTGTACTCTTACTCCATGTTTGTGTATCCATGCTTGTATTGCATTTCTGAAGAGGTAGTCCTGAAAAAACATGTTTATTAATATTACAACAATAATAATAATATGCATGTTAAATATAAATGAATTTATTAACTTACTTTGCTTCAGTTCTGGTGCAGACATAAGCTCTGCTCTAAGTACTTGTTTCTTAACTCGAGAGATCTTTTTTAAATAACTTGTTCTTTCTTTAACGCATGTGAGCAGTTAGATACTTTTTTTGATGTCTTTTGTACACTTTTTCTTAATCGAACATGTTTGACATGTTTGGTCTTTGAACACACTTGATCCATTTTTTATTCATTATCACTGTCTAAAAAATGTAATAACAGGAGGTGCCTTAACAGATGCCTTTGTGGGTGAAAGATCATCTTTCTCATTGTTCTCATAAACTGTTCGTTTAATATGACGTCCTCTTGAAGATTTGAGAGCGACTCTTCCTTGTTTGGTCTTTGTATCACTTGATCCATTTTTATTCATTATCATAATAAAAATGTAATAACAGGAGGTGCCTTAACAGATGCCTTTGTAGGTGAAAGATCTCTTTCTCATTGTTCTCATAAACTGTTCGTTTAATATGACGTCCTCTTGAAGATTTGAGCGACTCTTCCTTGTTTGATTCCAAGTCTGATGTGACTTCAGATTTATGAAGTCCAAATCGAGCATCTTTGTATGTATCTGCACACAGAATGAATTGCTAGTTTAATGTTAAACAAAATACTTTAAAAAGTGACGTACTTATAGTATTTAACACAAACATTAGGATTAGACATACTGTACTCATGAAGAATTCGTAAAAGGTACACTTCATATAACCTGCATCAGGTTCTTGCTGTGATATTATAGCTTTCTGAATTGCAAAATCGCTTTTAGATGACAAGGCCACCAGCATTCTTTGTCTGGCAAAAGCCATGATTTCAATACAATTGCTGTTTGTGGTTTTTCACCTGTACACTCGGGTGGAAATTCTACTACAGCATACAAATAATCTAAAAAATAGAAATTATATACAAGTTTAGCTTAAAACAATTAATCTAATTTTAAAATACCATGAAGAAGCAAAAAAAGAACAAAAGACTTTTACACTTTTAAAAAAATATTCTAGGTACCAACAAATAAAAAAAACAAATATAATATTAACAGCATATTACACTTTTTAAGACGCATGAAGCAATCTAAGAGCAATATGTTCATTTTAAATGGAAGAACTATACACTTTCCATAAACTGTCTCTAGTAAAACAGAAACATTTCGATAACTCCAGTTACTAATTTCCAGATGCCCACCTTACTAGATTTAATTGGATTCTCAAAAAAATTATGAAGATCCATTACAAACATCAGCAATCAAAACAATTTCATTCCGAGATTTAAGAATTTTTTTCATCTGTGCAACACTTCCATTTGAGTAAAAGAATGAATCTTTTAAATTAGTGGAAAGAATAAAATTTTTATTAGACAGGTGTCTTATATTCATTTGTGGATGAAGTGTAATCTGGAAGCAATCATGACGTGAGTGGAAGTTGTTGAAAATCATACAAATAGTTCATTTCAGCCAACCGTCGAGCAAGCTGTTATAGAACTTTGCACCAGATCTAATCAAGCGTTTGATCATTCCCAGATAATTTTCAAATGGAAATCCCAGAAAAATTTTCTACTACACCATGACGAATATCATCACATAAATGCAGAAAGCTATGAATGTTATACGATATAAAACCAGATCCCAAAACCGTTGGAAGCGCACAATGTTCAACAAAAACTGCAAAAAGTTTTTCTGCAAAGTCAACATAAACTTGCTTCTCCACAAGTTGTTCACAAGAAACTATTCTTGCAGCTACATGCAACAAGAGAAAAAGATCATACAACTCCTGTGACACTACTTGTTTAAGAGCAACTACTCCTGTATATAGTAGAAAAGTCGATATTCAGTCACTTTCCATTGAGCAACATAGTGTAGGGGAACGAAGTTGACGAGCAAATTCTCTTGGAATAAAAATACAAAAGTCTTCCAGGAGACAAGAAATTTTGTTTGTGTCTGATGCTCTCAATTTTGCTTTTGTTTTAGCTTTTTTGTATAAGTTAATTGAAACCTTTTCGTCACTCCTTCCCACAATAGGTGCATAGAGCACAAAGGGAATTGTGTAACAAACTTGATAGACAATTGAGTAAGTGGAGACACACCAAATATGATGGTTTTCGTCTGTTCGGAGATTAAAAGATTCATCTGTTCTTGCAGTTGAACATTTAGGATCATAACATACTTTCGCACTGTGATCACCTTCTTTATACACTTCTCCCACATCCATTGTAGCGGGTGATGCTTGATACATTTTAAGTACGCACGAGCTGGTGCATCACAAATAAAGCAATTAACAAAAACTCTGAATGTTTGATGATTATAATTAATACCATCATTCTGGAGTGTTTTAAATTCGTCAATAAAATCCTTTAGGTATGAATCCAGTAATTCCGGCTTGCCTGTTCCACAAAAAAGGCCAATGACAAATGGTCTTTGATCATATAATCCGATGCATCTACCTAGTATGGACCAAACATCAACAGAACTACTTTTAGAGACTGGCAAGCCACCAATATTTATATCTATATCTAATTGCAAAAAATTTGGTTAGATTCCACTCGCCATACGTTTCACGAGCTCCTGCTTAATACCAATATGAATGTAACTACCATTATTCAAAGGTTTAATATTTACATAGACTGGTGTTTGCACTATAGATCGTGGGTCTAAAGGCAAGTCAGGATGATAAAGTTTAAGTTCAGTTAGCAACATTTTCAGTTGAGTCAAATTAACATGAGAAGAACAATATCATCTTCGAAGTCGTGCAACTAATGGCTCAACATCTGATTCTTGATTTGACTCTGATAAACTACTATCAATAAAATCACTAAAAATGTCAGTCTTTTTTGTCAGATATAATACTACATTTGTAGAACGCGTTTGTAAAACGGAATTGTTTTCAGCATCACAATTAGTTTGAGTAAAATACACAGGATAGTCACTCGAAGAGATTGTGGATTCAGAAGAATTTGCGTTTGCAGAGCAAATAAGCAGAATTATTTGTGTCTGATGTCTCCTCTTCCAAAAAGAAATCATTATCCGATATGTTTTGTATTGCTCTCTTTGCTATTTTCTGAATTTGACGTTGAGAGTGAATTTTTCTTTTGACATTTTGACAATTATATGTATATATTATTATAAAATATCTTTCTATAAAATTTTTTTAAAATATCTTTCAGAAATTTATATTCAGAAACACACACAATCAAACATGCTTCTGAACTGTCTTACCTGAAATATACAAAAAGGTTTCAAAAAATTAACTTTCATCAATTATCATAGCTGAAACAGTCATCATTATTGCCTTTTTAACTAATAACTACTCAGATAGGAAAGCATGCAAAAAATTTAGCATTATTTATGCTAATATAATTGTAGTATTTAAAGAGAATCATCTTATTGTTAGCATATTTATTATACAATTATTATTCTAGTATTGTTAAATGAAAATTTCATAAAGAAGTTTGAAGGTAAATGCATGAGATATATATATATATATATATATATATATATATATGGGTGATTCAAAATAAATATAGTGTAAGTCCGTGAAATGACACATTCTTGAGTCAATTCTAAGACGATTTTCCTTTAGCAAAATTTCGTCCGACGCTTAGTTTTCGAATTATTAAAAGAAATAATTAACTTATAACAAGTAGGATACAAAAGGCAGGCAAGGGTGGCCCGAGTCAGACGCGGGTACTTACGCGGGGCGATCGCTGCGATCAGCTGGTCGCTACATACACATACATACGAATACATAATTCTCTCTCTCTCTCTCTCTCCATTTGCTTATTATTACTCTTACTAAAATTATTATTTTTTTTTTATGGTTACACATTTTCACTTAAATTATTTTCTTATTCTATTGTACCGTTTTTTTTTTTTTTTTTACGAGAGGGAGGAAAATGCATTTTATGCATACTCACCGGGCGATCCGGTGAGTTATGTGGGACCTCGAGTACCAAGTCGAATTACCAACTCGGTACTCCCTACCCACTAAAAACCCTCTCTCTTTTGCTAATTTCTCTAACACTGTTTATTGGACATCCAGAAATTTGTTTTCACACAACGCAAAAGAAGAGTTATTATTACCTCGTTCGATGTTTTTGATTGTTGTAATTTATTGAGAAATAAATTTTCCAATAGTGATCGTACTTCACTCAAATTGAAGATATCACGTTCTAAAGAACAGAGATCCACACTAAATAATTAATCGAAAATTCTTTTTCTTTTATAAACTGTATTCTTGTATAAACTTCAAATCACATTCATTCACTTGATAAGACGAGAAATTTATCAATGACTCTACTAAACTCTCACTAATCACTATCAATCACTATCGAATAATCACTGTTGGCAATTAAAAATCACTCGATTAAAGAAAATACAACGTTATTACGACGTGACGACGCGACAACGCGATGATATTTACCCGGCGACAGCAAACAGTTTTTGGTTAGGCTAGGTTGCGGTAGGTTAAGGTACTAACAGCGCTGTCGAACGTGAACATGTGCTTGATTGAAAACGCGACAATTTAGCATGTAATATTATTATCATATGATATTTATACATCGTATGAGATTTGTTTTAAAACTAATTAGAATAAATAAATGTTTAATACTTTCAGTGTTAATGTTAAATATTATTTATTATTAATATTAAATATTATTATTAAATATTCTTAAATATTATTATTAACATTAAATATTTATTTATTATTATTAAATAGTATTATTAATATTAAATATTTATTTATTATTATTAAATATTATTATTAATATTAAATTTATTTATTTGTTATTATTAAATATTTATTAAACTGTTGAAAATCAATAATAATATGAAAATAATATAAAAAATATCATTAAATTCTGGCGTTTCGATATCTCTTGGTTTTTTCTTATGGTTTCGTAAAACGTAAGAAAATGTTCCAAATGTTCAAAAATATTGATCACTCTGAAAAGAGCGGATTGTTTCTGATCGCTTTAAGAAGGGCGGATTAATTTAAAAATCATAATAGGTGCTCGAAGTATTTATCCATCCTAACCAAGCTCTCATGCGTTTCAGTAAATTTTCTTGGACATTCTCCATTATGTCTTCTTCGATAGACCATATGGCAATCTTGTTTCTAAATCTTCGATGTCCTCAGGGACGTTTATAAATTTTTTCTTTGCAATATCCCAAAAAAAAAAATCCAACGAGATCCGGAGATCTTGCAGGTCAACGTATCGGACATATCGGCCCATCCAACGTCCAAGAAACTCGTTGGTAAAAAATTCGTCACAATTCTGGCATTGTGAGGTCCAGCACCGTCATGTTGAAATATAATTTTGTTTCTTTCCAATAATGGTATTTCTTCTAGGAAATCTGGTAGATTATTTTTTAATAAATCGATGTATGTTGCGCGCTGGTCAAAATATCCGGGAGAATAACTGGGTCTAATATTTCCACCCCCATGATTCTAGCCAGATATTGAACTTCCAACGAGTCTGGAAATTCCTGACTCGTGTAGCTCTGGGATTTCATCGCTCCATAAATGCATGTTATCCGAATTAAATAATCCTTCTCATGTAAATAGCGATTCATCGCAATATTATACGAGAAGGGAATCTGGGATCTCATCCACGCTCCTCAGAAAATTTTCACAAAATACTCTTCTCAGAGAATAATCTTTGGTCGTGTGTTGCACGCGGGTATAATGAAATGCGTGCAATTTTTCTTCGCAATATCCTCTGTATTATCAAATACGATAAGTTATGCTCCCGAGCAATACTCCGAATACTTGTTTCAGGTTCCAGCTCGAAGCCCGAACGATTTCCGCATTCCGCAAATTTCTTGCGTTATGGTTCGTCCAACGTCATGTTTGTTCCGGGAGAACGTTGCCCGTTCGTATAATCTTTGAGCTGCTCTGGATAGCAGCCGTTGGAGTCTTGGCCGATTTGGATATAATTCGGCGTATCGTCTTGCAGCGACGTAATATTCTCCGTGGCATTCACCGAGTGCCATTAGCATGCATAAATATTCTTCAATTGTATATCTCGCCATATTGTTATCTCGTGCTTCTAATGATCGAAGGGTTATTGATTGCAGCATCGATCACCTTGCCTTATTTACAATCGTTGCGGATCCTTGTCCCGCGCCTCCCGACAATCCGCGAGTCGGGACTCGCATGTCACGGATAACATGCATTTATGGAGCGATGAAAATCCCAGAGCTACAGAATTTCCGAACTCCTTGGAGGTCAATATTTGGGCTGGAATCATGGGGGCTGAAATATTAGGCCCAGTTATTCTCCCGGATATTTTGACCAGCGCGCAACATATCGATTTATTAAAAATAATCTACCAGATTTCTAGAAGAAATACCATTATTGGAAAGAAACAAAATTATATTTCAACAAGACTGGACCTCATAATGCCAGAATTGTGACGAATTTTTAAACAACGAGTTTCCTGGACGTTGGATTTTTTTTCTTTGGGGATATTGCAAAGAAAAATTTATAAACGCTCCCTGAGGACATCGAAGATTTAGAAACAAGATTGCGACCCATATAGTCTATCGAAGAAGAGACGTAATGGAGAATGTCCAAGAAAATTTATTGAAACGCATGAGAGCTTGCGTTAGGATGGGGCCATTTCGAGCACCTATTATGATTTTTAAATTAATCCGCCCTTCTTAGAGCGATCAGAAACAATCCGCTCTTTTCAGAGCGACCAATATTTTTGAACATTTGGAACATTTTCTTACGTTTTACGAAAACCATAAAAAAAACCAAGAGATATCGAAACGCCAGAATTTAATGATATTTTTTTATATTATTTTCATATTATTATTGATTTTCAACAGTTTAATAAATATTTAATATTAATAAATAAATAAATTTAATATTAATAATAATATTTAATAATAATAAATAAATATTTAATATTAATAATACTATTTAATAATAATAAATAAATATTTAATGTTAAAAATAATATTTAAGAATATTTAATAATAATATTTAATATTAATCTTACACTTGACATCCAATGGACATCCATACAACCTCCATAACTCCATACGACATCTATGTCCATGATAGATATTGAATAGATTTCTAATGGAAGTCCATATTACCTCCATGGTAGATATCATCTACAAATCCATCAGAGATGTCTAATGGACATCTGTTATGGATTTATGATAGATTTTTATATCCATATATCTCTAATAAAAATCCATATTACCTCCATGGTAGATGTTATCTACAAATCCATCATGGATGTCTATTGGACATCTATTATGCCCAGATAGCACAGGATATTCTATGGACATTCATTTTATGTCCATTTTATGTCCGCACGTCCATGGACATAAAATAAACGTCTATCGTACATCCGATTTAAGACATCCGTTAATGGTCAATATTTGGATGTTCACAAGATGTCCGGTCTTGGAGGTCAAAGTTTCTCGCGAGCACGCAAGCAAGTATTAGTTCGTTCATTTACCGCTACGCGACGTACGATGCGCTACCTTTCTCGTATTTAAGATTCAGTTATGAGAATTATATAAAGTTTGCAAAAGGTAACAAATAAGATTAAAAATGTATTGTTCAATTTAATTTCTGATCTAAAAGCACGGATTTCAGATATTAAATTGATTTTATAAGTCGGACAAGTAAATATCCGGCGACTAAACGAAAATGATTTTTCATTATCTATTTAAGATGTAAAATGCAATATGCAAGTATAAATTATAAATAAAACGTTTATATAAAATTTTTATGTAAAATTTTATATGATGAAATAGATAAATTATATTATTATTTAGGGATTGAAATATATATGTTTTGTTTAGAAATTATGATATGTTTAGATCATAAAGGTTGTTCTTTTTTCACACATTTAATACACATTTTTTTTAATTATCTGTTTTATAATCATCCGTTTTGTGCAATAAAAGTAACATTTAAATAATATGTGATATTGCACTAATGTATGTGATATAAATTTTCTTTAATAAATGTATTGCTTAAAAAAATATATATTTCATCTTTTTAATATGTAAATTCAAATTTTGTATGTAACCCCTTTTTCATCTCCTTTTTATATAAAGTTTTTGTATATTTGTTATTGCTAATTTATGTCCATTAGATGTCCATCGGATACCTTTTGGACACGTCAGGGATTAAATTATGTCCACCAATTTCATATTTGGATATGCTATGTATATCCACTGTATATTTGAGAAACATAAAACGGACATTTTATGGATATTTTCAATATCCTTGAAGGATATTTGTAGAATATTTTATAGATATCTGTGTGCTGTCTGGGTGGATATATGAGGTTTTTACATACAACTATATTTCTAATAGAACTCCATATTATCTCCATGGTAGATAAAATATTCATATAGTTCCACAACCTTCACGTCTCGCCTAACTAGGTGGCGAAAAGGACGCCTAATTCCTAAGTGAAATTCATCTACAGTAATATAAGGCCGCGGCATATGGCCACAAATCACGGCTTATCGATCAAAGAGAGCAGACAATTATAGTCGCATCTCCTCTAGCTTTTGTAAGGAGCTCCAGGGCCATATAATTAACCGCAAATGATTAATTTTTTTAAATTCTCTCATATATGTATCTATATACAGAACATTAAATCGATCAAGTTTTTTGAGAAATGACAAAAATAAAAATTTAGTAGTTAATGGACATGACATTAAATTGACTGAAAATTCCATTTATAATCGCCATAATCATATATCTGACATCCATAAGAACTCCACAAATTATATATAATTGCTCCATATAACGTACATATGACATCTAGGAATACGTCTAATGGATGTCAAATGGAGGTATGAAATGCGGAACTGTGGATGTTTACGAGATGTTGCATGGACATCTAATGGAGGTTTCGAATCTCCATGATGTCCAGTGGACATCCATTAGAGGTTTTTGTTTCGTATGGGATAATAAATAATATTTAACATTAACAGTGAAAGTATTAAACATTTATTTATTCTAATTAATTTTAAAACAAATCTCATACGATGTATAAATATCATATGATAATAATATTATACGCTAAATTGTCGCGTCTTCAATCAAGCACATGTTCACGTTCGACAGCGCTGTTAGTACCTTAACCTACCGCAACCTAGCCTAACCAAAAACTGTTTGCTGTCGCCGGGTAAATATCGTCGCGTTGTCGCGTGGTCACGTCGTAATAACGTTGTGTCTTTCTTTAATCGAGTGATTTTTAATTACCAACAGTGATTATTCGATAGTGATTGATAGTGATTAGTGAGAGTTTAGTAGAGTCATTGATAAATTTCTCGTCTTATCGAGTGAGTGAATGAATATGATTTGAAGTTTATACAAGAATACAGTTTATAAAAGAAAAAGAATTTTCGATTAATTATTTAGTGTGGATCTCTGTTCTTTAGAACGTGATATCTTCAATTTGAGTGAAAGTACGATCTATTGGAAAATTTATTTCTCAATAAATTACAACAATCATAAAACATCGAACAAGGTAATAATAACTATTCTTTGGCGTTGTGTGAAAACAAATTTCTGGATGTCCAATAAACAGTGTTAGAGAAAATTAGCGAAAGAGAGGGGTTTTTAATGGATAGGGAGTACCGAGTTGGTAATTCGACTTGGTACTCGAGTCCCACATAACTCACCGGATCGCCCGGTGGGTATGCATAAAATGCATTTTCCCCTCTCTCGTAAAAAGAAAAAAAAAAAAAAACGGTACAATAGAATAAGAAAATAATTTAAGTAAAAATATGTAACTATAAAAAATAAATAATAATTTTAGTAAGAGTAATAATAAGCAAATGAAAGAGAGAGAGAGAGAGAATGAGAATTATATATTCGCATGTGTGTGTATGTAGCGACCAGCTGATCACAGCGATCGCCCCGCGTAAGTACCCGCGTCTGACGATGATTCGGGCCATCCTTGCCTGTCTTTTGTATCCGACCTGTTATAAGTTAATTACTTCTTTTAATAATTCGAAAACTAAGCGTCGGACGAAATTTTGCTAAAGGAAAAATCGTCTTAGAATTGACTCAAGATGTTCATTTCACGGACACTATACTTATTTTGAATCACCATGTATATATATATATATATATATATGTATTATATTTACTGGGCAGGGTCCGAGCCGGGACACAGGGTCATCAAAAAGTATCGGACTCCCCTAATATCTTCAGTTAGAATGCATTTTGGAGAAAATGTCCAATAGCAAAGTTGTATGGTTTCAAGTGGGGAATAAGATGATGACCTTGACTTTGACCTTGTTCCTCAAAATCATTTCAAGGTCAACCTTATTTTTTTTAATGGAATCCCCTACATTTTATTGCATATTCTTATAGCTTATCTTGAGAGCTTTCCAAAACACTAAATAAAGTATTTTTCTATTGAGTGTTTTTCGAATTATGAGGCTTGAAATTATTTCTTAACTTTACATAAACCATGAAATATCTTGTAAAATATTCATTTTTCGATTATCTTACTTTAATATTTTATGTACAAAATAATGAGAGGAATCAATTGGTGTAAAGAAAACATACAGTTATTTTTAAGAAAAAAATGAAATTATTAATTGCAAATTACATACTTTTTCTTCGAAACAATTATATGTTTTCTTTATACCAATTCATTCCTCTCATTATTTTGTAAATAAAAGTAAAGGTAAAATAATCGAGAAATGAATATTTTACAAGATATTTTACTGTTCTTAAAATTAAGGAAAAACCGACCGGCGTGTTTAATATGCGACATGGCGTGACAATGGCAGACTCTTTATTTCTGTCTCTTTTCTACTGATAAAAAGTGTCGATCGAGAGATACTGCTCGTTTTTTGATACGCGTAACAGCACGTATCAAATGTTCCCTTATCGTCTTTTTCTATATATTATATCTACTAGAGAGTTATAAAAACACATTGATATATTTCTTTTACAAAATATTTACTTTTACTTTTGTAAAATTTAAATATTTCGTATAATACTTTTTGCTAACTTAATATTTTTTATACGCAAAACGGATAAAAAGAGAAATTTTAAATCAATTTTAATATGTATGTATAATAATTATTAATTTTCATTTATGTAAAAATGCATGGAGAAAAAAATGCAATGTCTCTATATTATCTCATATCACTCACTTTCTCATATTTTCCCTTTTCTTCCTCCTCCCTCTCCTTTCCCCTCATTTCTTTGTCTCACCTCACTCACTTCTTGCTCCACTTCCATAATATCTTTTTATTAATTCCATTTTTGGGAAAATTCAAAATTCGTGTATCTTTTGTCTTATTTTGATACAAGTATTTTGATACAATTATTTTGATACAAGAGCAAAATGTTTCGAGAATATTCGCATCCGAACACAAATAACGGTAAATGTACAAAGTATATTTGCAACGTTCACTCAACATTTGGAGCTTAAATATTAATATTTAACTCATTGAACTTAGAATTTTTTGGAATGTTAGCTAACTGTTCGGAATCAAATGGTAAACATATATAATACAAAACGAACATTCAGCGAACATTAGCATGCTGCCTGGGATATTATATATATATATATATATATATATATATATGTATTACATGTATTATATATATTGTATATATATTATATATTGTATATTATGTATGTATTATGTATTATATATTAGCGATTTTAGGATACGTATATTTGATACATAATGCATACTATATAATATATAATGCATAATATATAATATAATACAAAAAAGGTTGTATAAAAACATTTAACGCTGTTATGCGTATTAAATAAAGTGAGAGGCTAGGAGCAACGAGAATAGGAAGCATTAACTCATCGCCGACTGTGGAAAGTGAGAAGGAGACAGAAAACAATATCTCTGTTCTCCTGTATCCGAAGCAGCCGACACTCCGGCTTTCACAGTACGCAGTTTACGCCTGCATGTGTCATCCCTTCCTCTACGGTTGCGTGTTGTTCGGGTATTCTAACATTATAGAACGGCGGTAAAGCGAGCGAAAAACGACGAAGAAGGGATGATGAAGGAAACTAGAAGCTGGAATGAGGGGGAGAGACAGAGAGAAGGGAGCGAGTTGGCTAGAAAGAAAGAAAACGTGATAAATCTTGCCGCGAACAATAAATCCTAAAAAATAAAAATAATTTTAAAAAAAAGGTAAAGAAAAAGCGTCAAGTTCATCTAAAAACTGTCTCACAAAAAATAGCTATCACAAAAAAATTTACAAAAGTACTGATATTAATTATAAAAAATTGCGTCAAGTTGGGGTGCAATTTCACTTTAACTTTGTTATAGTGTTATAAAATTTTATACATATGTGCTTTTATATAATCCGCTGATAAATAGATAGAAGTTCCATTTAAAATCTATTACATTTTTGTCATGAAGAAGAACATTTTTTTGTTAAAGTTGAATCAATTTTTTTAAATAATACAAGATTACGTCAAATGATTTTTAAATTTTCTAGAAAATTAAAATAAGATTAAAAAAACTTATTTAGAAATTAAAAATTAAAAAAATGAAAGATTACGTCAATAATTTTTAAATCTTCTTAACAAAAATAAAAGAACAAATTTTTTTTAAAAATTAATTAAAAAATTATAAATTAAAAAATTTTAAATAAAAAAATCGGCGCGCTGCCAATTTGATTGGCAATAATAATAAATGAGCAATTACATACTAGCATTATTTCAATAATTACTAGGCAGCAAAAATTTTAAATAAAAAAACTCGGCACTGGGGGGACCACTCAAGGTCAAGTACATATGTTCATCATCTGTCCCCTTTTGAGCCACAACTTTGTTTGAAACATTTTTCCGTATCTTCCATATTTTTTTGAGATATTTGCCTGGAACTATTAAAATGGGACACCCTATATATATATATATATATATATATATATATATATATATATATTGTATAATGTTATTATAATGTTATTATGTTATATAATGTTATTATTTATAAAATTTATTAAATATATATATATATATATATATATTTAATAAATGAAAAGAAATGTAATATATATATATATATATATATATATATAATTGTGCTATTATTATTTATTTTTTTGTATATTTAATTAGGAAGAATATACATATACGATACATGTCAATTTATATATATTTGAATGTATATTAAAAAAATTTTTACACATATATATACATGTATGTATATATATACATACATACACAGTAAAAAATTTTGTGTTAAATTTAACATATTTCACATGTCCCAATTTATCCACTCTAATTTTAATGTTAATTTAACAGAAGGCAAGTATGTAAATAAATAACACAAGTAATATGTTTAAAAATTGACAACACACAAAGTGTAACACTTAAATTTTATCTGGAAATAAAGTTTATGTTAAATTAACATTAAATATTTATAATGTTAAATTTATTTGAAAAGAAAATGTTATTCTTACATTTTTATAACAGAAGAGATAAATAACAGAAGAGATGTGTCGATTTAACATATGGAAACTGTTATAGAGAGAAAAATAACATAACTTATCTGTTCATTTTAACATATAACTTATTTCATCAAAAATTCGTGCATTTACATATTAATTGTGTTATTTTAACTCTTAGAAACAGTGAATATTAACTCAACGCAGAAATGTCAAAATAAACGATAATATGTTACATTAACATAAGAGTATGTTAAAAATTTAACACAAAAATTTTTACACGAGAAAATTTCAACAAAAATACAAAATGTTTTTACCTGTATATATATATATATATATATATATATATATATAAAATATAAAAAAAAATAAATAATAATAGCACAATAATAATAATATAAATAATAAGATAAATAAATAATATAATATTAATTAATAAAAAGATGTTAGATTGACAATAATCGGGAGTAACAACGGTAACATAATGTGAGTAAAAATAACTTTTTGTACAGCTATATAATTATGATTATATGATATTTTGTATAAAAATAATTAATAAAAGTAAATATTAGGGCACAACAATATAACATAATGTAAGAGTGAATATTAGAGCTACGCAGTAATATAACATAATAAGTGTAAATATTAGGCTGTGTAGCAACATAACATAGTATAAAAATGAATAATCTTCTGCGAGTCACATAATTATGATTAAATAGTATTTTTGCAATCATATAAATGTTTATATATTATATTTGCTACAATTAGTCAAGAATGATCGCAGAAATATTATATAATCATAATTATATGTCTACACAAGATGTCTACACAAGAAGAAATAATAATCATAATTATATGTCTACAGAAGATTATATTCTCTCATATTATATTATATCACATTATTTATTATTATGACTATGCTGCAAATAAAATAATCCTCTAAAAAAACCTTATAAAGGTAAAAAAATACGCCAAGTACATAAAAAAATAAAAAAATCTAAAAGAGTGAGAATAAAATATTTAAAAACCGATATAAGATCAATACTATGAGCCAAGTACAATAAATTATGTGATATTAATTCGTAATCGATACTAAATGAATTAAAATTACTTTAATTCCTAAAGCATTTTGTATATTATGTATATAATTTAAAAAAAGCTTTACACAAATTCTAAATCGCATAAATGACCTTCAAGCCGAAGTAAGATATAAAAACTTGGTGTGCCCTATCGTTTACATATCTTGAATAAAATAAAAATTAATTACATATACATATATACAATATATATTTGTTAATCCTTTCATTTAATAAGTACAATTTACATTTTTATAAAATAAGCTTTAGACTATGAATATGCAACAGGCAACTATGGACCAGAAACAACTTGCGAAGCTTTTTAATTTGGCTTACAACAATCAAACTTTACTTGCAGAGAAAATAATACAAAGAAGACAAGATATAATAAATACTATATAAGTTTGAAATTTAATTACGCGTGCGCGGTCCGTAGTGTAATTTTAAATTTTACATTGGACCAATCAAAAATCTAGCTTTTTCCTATTTAAAACTATATGAATTAAATACGGGGCACGCCAAGTTTTCATATCTTACTTCGACCTGAAGGTCATTTATGCGATTTAGAATTTGTGTAAAGCTTTTTTAAATTATATACATAATATAAAAAATGCTTTAGGAATTAAAGTAATTTTAATTCATTTAGTATCGATTACGAATTAATATCACATAATTTATTGTACTTGGCTCATAGTATTGATCTTATATCGGTTTTTAAATATTTTATTCTCACTCTTTAGATTTTTTTATTTTTTATTTTTTTATTTTTTTATGTACTTGGCGTATTTTTTTACCTTTATAAAGTTTTTTTCAGAGGATCTCACTGCTTTTTGTAAAAATTTATATTATTTCTACAGAAAATATGTTAGATTTTTTAAAGATATCTTTTTATGTACTTGATGTATTTTATCGTTATAAGATTGTTTCTAGAGGGATATCATCACCTTTTTGTAAAAATTTATATTATTTCTGCAAAATATATATACGCATTTTTAAAAATCTTTACTAAGGGTAAGTCGCGTATTTTCACAAGGTTTCATTTTCTAGATATTAGAGTTTACTCCCAAGGGGTAGTTTTTGAATATTATTATAATACGATAAATTAGTCTCCTTTATGTACTTAGCGTCGCGACGCTACCGCGTCGCTTGATATTATTTTTGCGAAAAATATATATCCTCTAAAAAAACCTTATAAAGGTAAAAAAATATGCCAAATACATAACAACTACACAAATTCTAAATCGCATAAATGACCTTCAGATCGAAGTAAGATATGAAAACTTGGCGTGCCCCGTATTTAATTCATATAGTTTTAAATAGGAAAAAGCTAGATTTTTGATTGGTCCAATGTAAAATTTAAAATTATATTACGGACCGCACGCGCGTAGTTAAATTTCGAACTTATATAGTATTTATTATATCTTGTTTTCTTTGTATTATTTTCTCTGCAAGTAAAGTTTGATTGTTGTAAGCCGGATTAAAAAGCTTCGCAAGTTGTTTCTGGTCCATAGGTTGCCTGTTGCATATTCGTAGTCTAAAGCTTATTTTATAAAAATGTAAATACTTACTAAATGAAAGGATTAACAAATATATATTGTATATATGTATATTGTATAATTAATTTTTTGGTAAATGTTTACTTTACCGGACACCTCGCCGATGACCTTGACCTTGACATATGTTGTAGGGGGTACATTCCTAAGTAAGACATGATTTGAATTTTGCGGCGGTCTCGTTTAGTTTCTGAGATATGCGACTTTGAAATATTATAATGGTAATTGTTGATAATACTAAAAGAGAGTGGGCCTCTTTACCGATTTTGTTAAAATTTTTTTTATAAATAGATTTTGATGCGTAAAGAAACTTTTTTCTCTAACAAAATCGTCGCTCTGCTACGGGAAGCGAGATATTAATTTTTTAAAATTACATTGGAATTATCCAAATTATATGATTTTATATAATTTTATATAAAAAAAAATAACTACCTTGGGCGATAGACATTGGGCTACGCTACCGACAGTGCCGCCCGATCCCCCTCCGCGGGGAAGGCAGCTCCGGAGACATGGAGGGAGAAATGGGCGCGCTAAGCGCGCCCTCGCCTTCCCCGCTCCGAGGGGCGGGCTAAGCGATTAGGAATTAAAAATTTTTATTAAAATTATAATATATTTAAACTGTAGTTGAACCGGATAAATAGTTTTTATTTATTTCCTAATAAAATCTATTTATAAAAAAAGTTTTAACAAAATCGGTAAAGAGGTCCACTCTCTTTTAGTATTATCAACAATTACCATTATAATATTTCAAAGTCGCATATCTCAGAAACTAAACGAGATCGCCGCAAAATTCAAATCATGTCTTACTTAGGAATGTACCTCCTACAACATATGTCAAGGTCAAGGTCAGGTGTCCGGTAAAGTAAACATTTACCAATTTTTTATTCAAGATATGTAAACGATAGAGCTGAGGGGGAGGGGCATCGGTAATAAATGTCAATTATTTGGATCGACCATATCGAAGGCTTGAATATATTGTGTACAATTAAAGTAAATTAAAAACTAAAATTATGTAGTAAAGATTTATTATTATTAAAGCTACGTATTTATTATTATTTATTATTATTATTATTATACATATATTATTTATTATTATTATTACACATTATTTTCGGGCCTTCAATATGGTTGATTAAAATAATTGACATTTAACCACCGATCAATTTATTATGCAGTCGATATCTCCCGCATGATTTTACCCCAAAGGAGTTTTAAAAATTGTTATTATACGATAAATTAATCTTTCACACGTATACACACACACACACACACACACACACACACACACACACACACACACATATGCACATATCACACGTATGCACGCACATGTATACAAATGATTTTGGCTCTTAAAGTATTGATTTTTATACACCAAAGCGATAATCGTATATGATGTGCGGTGTGAACGTCGCTTGAGGGACAAAATCGCTTTGAATGTGTGCGTACAAAGATATGTACGTGAGTCTGAATCTTATGATGAAGGAAACGAAAAATGTCACATTTCTGGCATGCAATTATCATTTCTCGAGATTGACTGCACCGATTTTATTCAAATTGGTCGCAATCGAAAGCTTGTATTCACATTATATTAGAAAAATGTCGTTAGATTTTTTATTACGGCTTTCGTTTCTTCGAAATATTTTAATCGAAAGTTTATTTGACGTAAAATTCCGGATAAGCTACTTGGTAGCGCCGCGTCGAGGACAGTGACTCTCAATGCTCGGATCCAGTTCTTTTTCAGATTTTTTTATGTACTTGGCGTCGCGACGCTACCGCATTGCTTGATTATTATTAATAAATAATACAACAATATAACATAAAGTGAGAAAGAATCTTCTGCGTAGTTACACAATTATGAATATATAGTATTTTTGCCAGGAAGGGAACGTTACTTTTTAAAAGTAACTAGTTACCGTTACTCGTTATCAAGTTAAAAAAGTAACTAGTTACCGTTATTAGTTACTGATTTTCAAAAATAACTAGTTACAGTTACCATTACTTAAAAAATAACGGTTCGTTACTTTTTCGTTACTTTTTTTAAATATATAATCATAATAAATTTTGTTTCGTACAATACATATCTCTCTCTTTCTTTCTTTATGAAAGAATTTAAATCACAAAACATATGTTAAATTTTATCGATGTTTTTTATTAATTTTTAATAAAAGTTGATATTCTAATAGGTCATCATTTAGATGGCCTCTAAAAGGTGATAGTACAGAATTACCGAAAAGTAACGCTAAAAGTAACTGTAAATTCGTTATCGTTACTAAAAAAATGTAACTACGTTATCGTTACAGTTACAGAAAAAAAAATAACGGCGTCACTGGATCGTTACCAAAAGAAAGTAACTATAACGGTAACGGCGTTACAAGTAACGCGTTACTTCCCTTCCCTGATTTTTGCAATCATAGAAGTTTATATATTTGTTGCGTAGCTAAGAATGATTGTAGAAATATCATATAATCAAATTATATGGCTATGTAGAAGATTATTTACTCTCGCATTATGTTATATTATGTTATATTATTTATGTAAAAGTTTATATATTTGCAGCGTAGTCATAATAATAAATAATACAACAATAATATAACATAATGTGAGAGAGAATTTAATCTTCTGCGTAACCACATAATTGATTATATAGTATTTCTACAGTCATAGATTTATATACAGAGTGAGTTTTAATGCTTGTGTCAATCTTTTTATCACGCGGGAGATTATCTGCATAATAAGCTGATCGGCATAATAATTGACTGCATAATAATTGATATAAATGTCAATTATTTGGATCGATCGTATCTAAGGTCCGAATATAATGTGTACAATTAAAGCAAATTAATAGCTGAAATTATGTAGTATGGATTTATTAATATTATTATTATTAAAGTTACATATTTATTATTATTACTATTATACATATTATATTCGGGCCTTCGATATGATCGATTCAAATAATTGACATTTATGTACCGATCAATTTATTATGCAGACGTGTATGTCAATTACGAAGCGCCAGGCGCCAGCGCCTCCGCCATCTAGTGTCGACAGCGGCAGTCGTACGCCAAATTGTGTACGCCATATTGTTTGATGACGACGTGGACGTTTCTTAATCGTATTTTCACGATTTTAGAATTATATCACGATATTTCCACTTCTACAGCTCGTAGAGTAAAAATAAAGACACTTTTACTATATAATTCGAACATAAGCTATCGATTAAGCCTAATAAGAGCTTGATCCGTTCAGCGGTTATCGTAATATAATAATATGAAATAATCTGAACTGGTCTCAATTTCCCGATCTCGTGTAAAGAGACACGGCGCGCGTCTTGCTAGAGAGATGAACTTCTCGACGCAAGACACTACCGTGTCTCTTGATTATCATAAGGGTGCCGTCTTATGGATATCGAAATAATCGGAAAACGGAATCGGAAAGGTGGAATAAAGGTGGGGAGCTAACCAATCGGCATCATTCCGTTCCGCTTTTTCACAGCTGGGCTTCCCATGGTGATTATTTTTCGGAATATATTTCGGCGTAATGTGCGTAAATTCAAATATCTAACTATCACTTAAGAGAGAGTGTTGTGATAAAGTTGCCGTTTTATATATTTTGATTAAAAAAGGGGAATGTGATGTCATCTGTAAGTATTGTAATTATGTATGCTGAGTTATGTTAGATTATAATGTTAATTTAATAATAGAAAGAGTCATACATTTCTAACATTCCATATAAAATATGCTTATAGTAGTTAAAATTCAATTACTTTACTTATTTGTATGATGTCATTTATTTATTATTATTAGACAACAAAATGTGGCTACTGCGGATGGGTGTTGAAAATGAATGTTCTTTATCAACATTCCTATTTTGCCAATTACAATGATGTATGTTATGTTCTAAGTGTTGATGAGGCTGGAAAAATTCTTATGATAAGTATGAAAAATTGTACATAATATTTTAGTATTTTTAATTATATATAGTATATTAGCAATAGTATTTTTATACAATATAAACAAAAAAATTTTCATTATGCTCAATATTGAGCATAACTGTAAAAAAGCGGAACGGAATGATGCCGATTGGTTAGCTCTCCACCATTCCACCTTTCGGATTCCGTTTTCCGATTATTTTGATGTCCATGGGATGGCACCTAAGAATCATTTTCGCGTTTCGTGACATGGCGAGAAGAATTCGTCGGGAATGATTTGCTGAGGAAATTCTCCAATTCCAATTCCAATTTCAGAAATGGCTCTAGAGACACCGACATGGGCTGAATCTGTGCTTCATGGAAAAGGTCCTACGAAAGTCAGAAAACGACAATTCTATCCAAATAATCGATATATTCTCAAAACCGGCCACGAATAAAGGTGACAATTACAATAGTGACATGATCAGGGTTAATGTTGAATATTTACGTGATCAAAACGGCCGTAAAATTACGGAAAAAAATCTGTCATCTTCAAAATTATGCCTTTAGTTGAAGGCTATCGTAAGAATCTTGTAAGTTTACTTAATTTATATATATTTATATGAAGTAAATAAATTAAATATAACATATATACATATAAATATATCATATATACATATACATATATACATATATATATATATAACATAAGTAAACAAATAAATAAATTAAAGACAAATTTTATTATTTAGTGTCAAATTATTTGGTAATTATGCAGAAAAGGACCTACCTTCGTACAAATCTGTCAATAACAAATTTTGTCAAGGTCATATCTCTAATTAATATTCTGAAGATTTTAGCCGATCATTGTTTATTAAAGAGTTATTAACAAAAGAATTTCACAATTTTAATCTTTTTATCTCCGAAAGTATTGATTTGAGAAAAAAAATTTTAAGCAAAAAATAGAGCCGTTGAAAAACTCTACAAAAAGGTTATATGCATGTTTTCATAAAGCTATACTTACTATATTTAGCTGTTATACGAAAAAAATAATAATTTTAACTACATTTAATACAATTTAATTTTATGTAAAATTTAATACAATTTAACACAATTAAAAAATATCAGAAATGTATGTACACACACACACACACACACACACACACACACACACACACACACACACACACACTACGCGCGCCGCAAGGAAGGTCCTTCGTCCTCCTCCTGCAACCACCGTACTAGTAGGTAAGATGGACCTCTCTTTACAACTTACAGCATATATCCATTGTGATTGAACTCTTCGCAGTGCATCCCTTACTGGCGGGTGGTGGTTGCGAGAAGAGGAGTCGAAGGCACCCCTTGCATCTTACCCGCGCGCGTGTGTGTACACATACATTTGTGATATTTTTTAATTATATTAAATTGTATTAAATGCTATATAAATTTAAATTGTTTATCTTTTTCTTATTTACCTTTAATTGACCTTTTTTTCCGTTTTTTTCCGACCGCTATTTTTAAGTTTCATATTCGTGTTCAGGAGATAAAAATACATAAGAATTGGATATTCTTATCCATTATTTCATATAGATGAGGTTTTCGAAGGTTTATCTTATTTTTGTCTTTATTATTTTTATCCTTTTTGAATCTATATCTCCAAAACTATTTGAGTCCGACCCTTATATATATATATATATATACACATATACGAAATTACTCAGGAAGATCTCCCCTATAATGATTTAAAAATAAAGCAAATCGGTGAACAAATAAAATAGATCTTTATGCCAAAATTTAATACAATTATAACGTTTGAATAAAGAATGACCGCCGGCTGAAACCTTCAGTTTGTTAATCAGGGATGGCATCTTCAC
Organism: Camponotus fellah; assembly: GCA_030586385.1. Classification (NCBI taxonomy): domain Eukaryota; kingdom Metazoa; phylum Arthropoda; class Insecta; order Hymenoptera; family Formicidae; genus Camponotus; species Camponotus fellah. Next base: position 5,530 of record JAPIVC010000411.1, on the reverse strand, counting down.
AACATACGTCAATGACACATTTTTGCGAAGGTGAGCCCTTTTTATGCATAATTATCAATTATTTAGTTCGATTTCTCATAGACATTCTCATGGAAAAATATTGAAGAACATACATATCTTATACATATCTTATATATATTCAGGTATTATAAAAATTAAGTGCGAATTATGCAAGCAAATAAATAAAAATTAAACTATTCTTTAAAGTTTTATAAAATTTTAATTTGAGAAAGAAATCTCATTTATTTATATAAATGGCACACATGCATTTAATTTGTAAAAAGCTTCTTTTTGTTCTCAGAACTTTATTATGGTTGCAAATATATAATAAAGTTTTTCTATTTGCTCTACCGATTTTTAATAAAAATATTGTACAGGTTGTAAGGTCGCGTGTTTTTTACACGGAAATGTCGATGATGATAGATACCTTGGACAAAATGAACAAGTTGATACAACCCAAGTATCCTTTGAGCGGAAAAGGCATGTACGTGCAAGAAGACAATCCAACTCTTTTGGTAATAGAGGATCTTGCGTCTCTCGGTTATCGCATGGCGTGCCGTCATTCTGGTCTCGATTTAGATCATTGTATATTAGCGTTGCGTGGATTAGCCAGATTTCATGCAACTTCTGTAGCTATATGTGAGAAGGTAAATCATTACGAATTAATGCGTAATACTTCATTGCGATGACTAGAAATTCACTTCATATAATAAAATTCATATTAATAGCATTTCCATAAGGAATATAAAACGATACAAGTGATATATGAAAAATTACTTCACTTTCATTTCATTGCATAACGCATACTTTAAAGCTGCTGTAAGATTCTTTCTGTTACTTGGTAATGTATACAATAATCGAGATAATTAAAAATTTTATAATGCACATTAATAATTCTAAAAAGTATGCATACAATATATATATATATATATATATATATATATACACATATATACATAATTAATATTTATTAATTTATTAATAATAAATTATTATAAATTTATTAAGATATAAGTCACAAAATAAAATTGCAGCTTTAAAATACTGTATATTTAATATATTTAATTATATTGTATGTTATAGAAATATTTGCTAATCAATATTAAATAAGATTTAATATTGTATACAAAAAATATTATTCCACTTTAATATTGCCTTGTTTTATTATATATAAATAAAACATGTTCTTGTTACAACTAGATCTATAGTGGCAAATAGAAGTAGATATTTTTTACAATAAGCATTGCCAAAACTTTTAAAATTCGCAAAATATTATTTTTAATTATAAATTTAAACAGAATTTATGTAGACAAATGAGAATACAAAACTACATACAGTAAATAGTTCAATGATAAATTTTTAACAAAGAATAACGTTCAACGACAAAATTTAACATTTTCTATTATAACTTTTATTGCAATGCGTGTCTCTCTCTTGGTGTTTAGTTAAAAAAGCAAAATAAATAAAGATTATAAAATTTTATATGCTTTCAAAAAGAAATATTACCTTTTAATTTTAATTTTTAAATTCTTTTTTCAAAAGCTATAATCTACAATTTTCAAATTAATGAAAAAAATTTTAATCAATTAAAAGTCAATATTTTTTCAATGTATTCTACATTAATATAAACTTTTCAAATTATAAACAATTAAAAGTAACTTAAAAATCCTTTTAATATATTAGACATATGTGAATATTAGACATATCAGACATTAAACATATGTCATGGACGAAACTTTGTATCTTTGAATAAAAATCTTAATTTTAAATTAAATTAATAAGATATTTTATAAAAAAGTTGCAACAGTTATACATTATGTAATTATGTAATTATCTTAATCAGGTTAACTATAAATTTATCAATTGCTATTAAAATTATCGCGTATCATAAAAACTTGTTTTATTTTATGGCTATAAATGTAGATAAAAAAATGTAGATTTTAAAATTTTTTAAAATAATACTTTTATTTTTATTTATTTAGAACCCAAACCAAAAACAAATGTATACAAGAGGAATGTTTAGTATCGCACAGCCGAGTGAAATGAGACAATTTTATACTCACGGTACTAAACAATTAGCAGAGGAAATGGAAAACTGGCCAGGAATGAAAAAGTAAAGTTTGCATATACAATAACATTTGTTATATTTTATCTAAGATAATGTTTTCCAAAATGGTAAACATAATATAGTAAAATAGGATAATATAAGTAAACATAATATATTAAAATATATTTAAAGAGAAAAAAATATTAAGCAAATTTAACACATTAACAAAAAGCATATAATATAATACATACATAATTATAAATATGTTGCATAGAAAATAAATTAAATATTAATTTTATAATTATATGACTTTTATTGTTAGATACGCCGAAAAAATTGCTAAATTGGTCGACCACACATATGATATAGGAATAGATATGTGCAAATTATCCGAGAATGAGTTCAATGTTATCAATCACGGTGATTGTTGGGTGAACAATATGATGTTCAAATATAATGATGATGGCAAACCTATTGATCATGTTTTCGTAAGTATCATATATCATAAAAGATCACATATTTCTTTTAAACATAAAAATTGATTATTTATCATTCTTTATATTCAGATTTAAAAGATTTAAAAGATTCGATCCATTAATTCATATAATTAAATATATATACACATATATATATATATATATATATATATATATATATGCGTGTATATATATTTAATTATATGAATTAATGTATCGAATCTTCTAAATATATATATATATATATATATATATATATATATATATATATATATATATATATATATACGTATATACAGGATGAGCCATTTTAATTAACGCACGCAATTATTTCGGAAACAAAGCATTTTAGAAAAAAATGTTTCAGACAAAAGTTGTATGGTTTCGAGGAGGCCATAAAATGGTACCATATTGGTTTGACACTGAAGAGTCATTTGAAGGTTACGTGAAGGTCACTTCAATTTTTTTAAATTGCAATCCCTATTTTTTTATTGCATATTCTTGTAGCTTACTTCGAGAGCTTTCCGAAACACTATAGACAAATGTCTTTCCGTGAAGCACTTTTTGAATTATAAAGCTCCAAAGTTGCAATATTTTGATAAAAATATAAAATACCTCGTAAAATATTAATTTTTCGATTTTACTTACTATAATACTTTTTAACACATAATAATCATTAAAAACGACATAGTTTTTCTTTTAAAAAAAATTTGCAATAAGCAATTACATAATTTTTAATGATTTTTTAATAAAGTTTATTTATTAAAAATTTTTAAGATAATTTAAAGTTTCTTATGATACCTTTTAAATAAATAAAATAACTATTTAAGGCAAGATAGAGGAAAGTTTTTCATGGCTACTCAAAACCAGTTGTTCTCACGGCTATTCAAAATCAGTTGTATTCGCGACTATTCAAAATCAGTTGTTTTCACGACTCCTTGAAATCAGTTGTTTTCACGACTATTTAAAATCAAATAACGTAATTTAAATCGACCACACTGGCAATTTATTGGTTGATAAAGAATCACAACGTTTCGACCATTGATTTTGGTCCTTCTCAAGTGAACTACAAAAGTTTACAATATTATAAAAACAATAAGAAGTGAATAAAAAAGGAGAAAAAAAACGAAAAAAATTAATATATACGTAAAAAATCTTAGTTAACCAATAAGTAATGAGAAAAGAGAAATCACTTGTCAAGATCGTCAAGTCAGCCTATCGTTCACAAACAAGGAGAGAGACTAAACAGCCTTTATTAGTTTATCATAAATACTGTTCAGACTCTCAGTGTCCTTCTGCAAGTTAATCGTGTTGTCAAACTTTTTTATAAAAAACATTTCGGCAATTTCTCTCTTTCTCACGTGTCTATCGTTGTGTAAAATAATCGGTATTGACCAATCGAAGTCATGGTTGAATTCTAATTTATGTTTACTAATCACAGATAGATTGCTTTCGTGCAATTTTATATTGTTAAAATGTTCCTTGACACAAGTGCCTAAATGTCTTTTCGTTTGGTCTATATATGAAGTGAGAGTTTACCACGAGATTTAGTACTCAGGTTTTTTAAGTTTAATGAATCTAAATTCGGAATTAATAACAAAATGAAAGCTAATTTAAATAAAAAATTTAATAATTTGACCGTTAATAATAACTCAGTTTTGAATCCTTTCAACAATATTGACAAAACGCGGTGGCTGATTAACATTAGTAGTAAGAATATTCCTGACAGGGTTTCTGAACTTTTGAGTCTTGGTGACAATTTTGGATTACCGGTACTTCAGTCTTGTAAAAATGACCGCGTGAGTGTCATTCTTGGGACTTTAAAGAACTTTGAAAGTAATTATAACCGTATCCCCCGTGAAGCCGTCGAAACGACCAGAATTTCGATCGCTAATTCTCTCCAAAGGTTTCTTTGTGAGAGCAAACATATTAATTTTGTAGATACATTCTCAGAGGATTTTCTCTCTGCAGATGGTTTTTGCGTGAGAATGATGATTTGTTTGTCACCAGAGCTGATAAGGGTCAGGTCACTGTTGTTATGGACAAAATTGATTATGTTAATAAAATGGAAGCTCTTTTAAATGATCAATCCACTTATAAAAAACTGAACACGAATCCGATCAGGAAAATAACTTAAAATTTATAAAATTTAATAAAATTAATGCCATTATTAAATCTTGGCGAAGTAACGATTTAATCAATGAATCTACATATAAAAAATTAAATGCTACTAATGATAACTTGCCATGCTGTTACGGTTTGCCTAAGATTCACAAAACGGGTCTTCCACTGCGGATTATTGTATCATCACTGGGTAGTCCTTTATACAATGTCGCGCAATACATCCACGATATACTACAGATTTTGGAACCTAAATCTCATATTAAGGATGGTTGGATCTTTGCTAAGATTTTGAAAGATAAATATATTAATGATGACGATGTAATGATTTCGCTGGATGTTGCCACATTATTTACTAATATTCCTAAAGATTTGGTGTTGAATGCTGTCACTAAACGTTGGAATTACATTGCTTCTAACACTAAATATAATTTATTTTTCTTATAATCAGAATATCTTTGTATATAGTGTAGTTTCGGAAAGCTTTCGAGATAAGCTACACAAATATGCAAAAAAAATAGGGAGACCATTTAAGAAATTGGTGACCTTCACGTAATCTTCAAACATGATTCTCCAAAGGTCAAATCATTGCCATTGTCTGATGGCCCTCTTCAAGTCATACAACTTTGGTTGGAAACATTTTTCTCAGAAAAATTTCGTTTCATTTTCAACATATTTAACCATTTTCAAACTTTTTTAACACCCTGTATATATAAGAGTCAGGCTCAAATAATTTTGGAGATATAGGCTGACAAATATATTAGGACATATATATCCCCTTAATACCTGACCGCTGACCCTTCTTCAGTACGCTTATAGGGCGGGCAGATCCACGGATAGTGCACTTCATCACCTTGTGAGCAAGATTGAGACACAGCTGGCAAAT